>BMAW01029896.1:20442-90410 GCA_019974015.1 Nephila pilipes | reverse complement strand
TATGAATATTTTACTCATATATGAATATTATACTCATAAATGACATATAAAAGATAAACATAACATTGTAAGTTTTTATAACACACGTGAAGAGAGCTTCCATTTCAGTTGTGGTAATTTTAATTACTATTTTTTGATTTCTAGCTTTTCCCCAAAATGTAACTCTCTAGAAAAAAATTGCACATACTCTGAGAAAAATCCTTAAGTTCTTGTTATAAAATATGCACTCAATTAAGCACAACTCAAAAGTCATACAAATGACAATCATAAAGACTCTTGAATTGGAATTTAAACAGCGTTAATATTCAAAATAGAAGTAGCAGTATATTCCATTTGGAAAATTTGAAATAAGTGGCAAAAATGTCAGAGTAATATATTCATGCAATAACTTCTACCCTAAATTTCCACCTTTAGAGACTCTTTATCATTTCTGTAAGTGACACTAATTTTTTTGCCTCAATTAAGCAAGAGAGGGATTTTAAACATGCATGCAAGCTTGAATACCATTGATACTCATTAGGTGTTTCAGAGCCACTTGGCAATGTTTGTTATTCATTCTTTGACCTCAGACCCGAGCTGGCGTAATTCTCACTCTACTGAGCATTCATTTTCTGGCGTCTTGGCGACAATTTAACAAACAAAGAACAGCGATATATTTTCAGAGCCTATCATTCATGGTTTCGGAAGCTTGGAGATCGACTTGAAATTCATACTAATCTGCATTAATTTCGAGAGTTCGCGTTAAAGTACTTTTGAGAGGAAGATAGAGTCATCGCATTGAAAAGTTTCAGTTGTTGTGAAAGTCAGGGACATTATTCTAATATAACGAGGTGATTATATTAAGTGCCGGGTGGTTTTCATTGTTTATTTGTTATGATGGATTTTACTGTTTTTATGGCGAGAGTATTAGGATACTAATAAAATTTACGTAAATGTTATTTTTGTGATTTATTGTTTTTCAAAACAAGTATTAATAAATTAAATTAACGTGTTGTTTTGAACTGTTTATGGTCTGAAGTAATAAGTAAGGAATCTTATACGGCTCTTTAAAATTATTAATGTATGCAGAAAAACATTTTCAAACCAATATAATGTACAAATAAAAAGAGCTGAAGTTTTTAACATTTACAATATAATATTTACTTATATTTAAATTATTTTTATATTTTCACATAACTTTTAAAAAGTCTTAAGAAGTTATAAATAAATATAAATTGTGAACAATTTTATAAAATTACAAAAGTCAATATTTTATTGCGCGAAAAGTTCTAAATTGTAACTTTGATCAAAATTTTTAAACGTAGTGTTATGTAAAAGAAAAATGTTCAGTTTTGAAGTTATATAAATTTTTTTAAAAAAAATAATTAATAAGAAAAACATGAAATGTTTCTTTAAAAAAGTACAATAAGAATTCCTATACAATTATTTTAAAAATACTTTGCCTAAAAATTGATGTATAAGGCATAAAGAAACATTTATATTTTGAGCATATGAATTTCAAATACATATGATCAATATTTTCTAAGAAACCCTGCGAGAAACAGAAACTGTTTTTTTTTATAAAAAAGAAGAAGAAAAAAAAAATGAAAAATAACAAAACAAAAAAAAAATGTGGCTTGAGAAAGAATAAGGTCTTATCAAATCTGTTTTCCAAAATATCGAAAATTTTGAAGTTTCATGGACACGAGACTCCTTAATTCAATTAGAAAATTTGGCTGTTGATTATAACTTGTTGATCACGAATTGAATTTGAAAAAGAAGGTTGTAGAAAAATTGTTGTAGTCATTGAAGCGTATAAAATAGTATTTATTTAAAGTCACTCGGACATTTATTTATGTTTTCAGTTTGTTATATATCCACAGAATATTTCATTATTCTTCCTCTCCATTAATCGACTTTTTAAAAATATTCAACTAAAGTTGTTTAAATGAATATTTTTTAATTAAGAACAATTTTCATTATTATTTAATACTATATTCGTTTAAAGTTGAACGATAATGAACTGTATGATAACATCAATGTCCCTTGTATGTTCTGCTCTTTCTTTAGAACTTCAAAATAACGAGCTTGATCCAATAAGGAATGTCCGAAACTGGTGTGATTCGAATACTGATCATTAAGAACGCTTAATAATCTTCAAATATTTTTGGGATAAACGCTTATTTTTCTTAGTTTAACGTTACAAGAAATCTTGAGTACCGAACAATATTTAAGAAAAGTATTTAGAGTTATTCACTTGCTAAGAGACGAGTATTTATACTGAAAGTAAATTATGGGAATTTCCATTTCAATTTGAACAAAAGGCTATTTTGGAACAAAATAGGAAAACTAATATTTAAAAATTAACATGTGCATTATCAAGTCATTTGTATCAAATATCTATAAAGGAGATCATATTAAATTATATGTGTTTTATGATTGAACAAATAAAATGAACTTTAACTAGTCACTCAGTACAAACATATTCATTCAAATGTAGTTTAGAAACATGACGAAGCAAATTTTGTCCTGCCCATCTGAATGTATTATTTATATTTGAGAATATAAATGTTAATTTTTAACACTTATAATCTCGACTCATTTGTTTTAAACAACTTCAAATGACATCAAATTAAAGTAAATAACTTATTGATTAAATAAGAAAAATAAATATCTAGCCACATGGTACACACTTATCTAATTAAATGTAGTTTTGAATCTTGTTGAAGTAAAATTTTTCTGTCCACTGAATACCATATCTGACTTTAGAATATAAATATTAATATTTTCTTTATGAAAATCATTTAAGAAATTTAAGATTTACATTCTCATATAATTTGTATAATTTCTTTAAATTACATCATATTAAAGTAAGTATTTTATTCACTAAATAAATCAAATGAAATTTAGCTCATCATACTTTACATAGTTTTCCATTTAAATGTAGTTTTTTGTGTTGATGCGAATCTTGTCCTGTCCACTTGAATGCATTCTTCTAACTAGAGAATGTAAATGCTATTTTTTTTAAATATCACGTAAATGTTAATCTCAAGTCAATTGTATCAAATGCCTTTAAAATACCTCTTATTAAAGTTAATAATTTATTGATTAAATAAATATAAATAAATTTTATCTAACCACTCTGTTCAAAATTATCTAATTCATTGTATAATATAAACCTCTTAACATAATTATTTATTATCCACCGGAATACGTGCTTCTGAGATGAGAATGTAAATGTTAATTTTTAAATATATGAAGTATTCTACAAAAAATAATGCTTACATTCTCATGAAAATTGTATTAAACAGCATTAAGCGACATTATATAAAATAAATACTTTATTGATTAATTAAATAAAATATTAGCTAATTCATTTAGAACAAACATATTCAATTAAATTCAGTTTAGAGTCCTGTAAATGTAAATTTGTCCTGTCCACTTGAAAGCCTTCTTCTGAATTTATGGGTTTGGCAATTTACACTGTCTGGTCACTTAGAAGGTCCAGACAATGTAGACTTAACACTAGGCGACGCATAATTTTCAGGTTAATGGCCTTTCTCGACATTGCAGGACTCATAACTTCAGATCATTCCAAACAACCCATCAGCTAATCTGTCAGCAAAGGAGGTGTGATCACGAATACAGGTTGGGATGTTTGAACGGTAATAGCTGTAAATGGTTAGCAGCTATAGTGAATCGACAGCCTTTATTTCATGTCATGTTGCGCGAATTGCAGTATGAAATCACTCCAAGTAAGATTCAGAACACTGGAGGTAAGCGGATTTGTATTATTGCTCACCAAATTATTGTCTTACATCAGATTAGTGTCTGTATTCCAGAATAATTATTTATACTTGTAGTCACACAATCGCAAGCTTATGAAACAAATCTAAATGTACGAGTATTTAAGAAAGTAATGAAAATCCTCGAAGTAAGATTGAGAACACAGGAAGTATAAGAGAGTGAGTGATTGAAAGTGAAGTTTAATGGCACGCAAGAGTCAGATGTGACTTGCTGCACCAAACAAGACATAATTGTGGTCTAGATATTTGAAAAAAGTTAAATAGATAAAAAGTTTGACAAGGAGGAGGGTCGAAAATATAGAAGGATCGCTAATGTATCCTGGGGACGCTTCACCCATGTTTACCAAAGACAGTAAACTCCATGGGAAAGAAGAAGATTACTAAGATGTTCGGGGTCATGATGCTTGGACCTATCTAAGTAAGGTAAGTCCCTGAGGTAGGAGTTAAAAGAGAAGATTTGTATTATTACTCACCATGTTAGTCTTACATAAGAGTAATGTACGTATTTCCGGATAATTAATTGTTCTTTTTATCTCACAGTCACTGACTGAAACAAATCTAAATGAAGTTAAGAAAGTATAAAATTACTCAAAGTAAGATTCAGAACTCTGGAAGTTAAAGAAATTTTGTATTTTTGTACACCAAATTATTGTATAACCTCAGATTAGTGTCTGTATCAGTCTTACATCAGATTAATTTTTGTATCAGTCTTACATCAGATTAGTGTCTGTATCAGTCTTACATCAGATTAGTGATATAAATTATTGTCTTACATCAGATTAGTGATATAAATTATTGTCTTACATCTGATTAGCGATATAAATTATTGTCTTACAACAGATTAGTGTCTGTATTCTGGGATAATTATACTCGTAATCTTACAGTCGTTTGCGTATGAAACAAATCTAAATCTAATTATTTGCTGTGTTTTATTTATTATTGGAAATAAAATAAGTTTTTCAATACAATTATAACACATACATTAATTCTAAAATTAAATCTTGATTATTACATTTTTAACACAATCTTTATATTTATTAAAAATTAAATGTATGTATTACGAAGTGTTTCAGAATGTATGTAACCGTAAAAATCGTTATGATGGAATGTAATTAATTTTTCAACAAATTTGGTACTTTATCCATTTAAAGACCTTTTCGAAGTGTCTTGCATGATATCGAAAGAAAGTGAAGACTTTTAAAATGTTTAACATAATAAACATAAAGGAAATGTTGTAGTATATATTTATTTGTTGCATTTACTACATATCTTTCTAAGACATTCGAATAAGTCTTTTTTATGTTAAAAAGTATATTTATCTCTAAATATATATTAAGGACGATGAGACATCTTAAATTATTCGAAGAAATAGCTGAAATATCTGGATATAATTTATGCTGCATATTAATTGATCTTTATGTACATAATGTTGCTAATTGCAATTATTAATGTATATTTGTTTGATTTCAGGAATCCGTAGATTGAAGTAACCCGTAGTGTCGGAAGACTTTCATTAACTGCTTTAAAGTAATCGATATAGAAACTTAAAAGTTTTTTTATTATTATTCCTAAGACTTTTATATACAGCTACATTCAGAAATATACATTTCTCCCACTGTTAATTAACCTATAGATGGCCGTCATTATATAATTCAACTGATTGAGCTCTGTATTTTTCCATACTGTGGTGTACTTTAATGTAAAGCTCCCTGAAACCACACTAATCAATATTAATAACTATAATTTACAGCATTTTGTGCATATGAATTAATGAATACGCAGGTTAAATTTTATAAAAAATATCTTGGTTATTTCTTAGTAATAATTAAAAACTAACAATGCCCTCCCATTTAATATACTATTCATAGTATATCATGTTGAGGGTCATGTAATGTATGTATATAGTACATTACAAGTATTATAATATAAATGATTGCATTTATTACGTTCAGTTCATAAATATATTAAATCAAGACTGGTTGGATGTATTAAGAAATGTTTTAAGAAATTCACTTCGACAATTGAACCAGATTTACTTCCAACTTTTCTATCTTCACAATTTAAGAAATAAGGAGTACAAAAAGAGTCTACAGAGAAATCAAGAATAAGAACGACGCCTTGTTAAATATATCTTAACAATATAAAAATATCCAGTGACCACAATGCTTGTTGCTGCTCTCCACCAAGACGCAACCTGTCACTAACTTTGGCCGAGAAGGTGGGGACGGACAGCAAAAAAAAAAAAAAAAAAAAGAAAAGAAAAAAAGAAGACCACATCGATCGGAAAAGTCTTCCTAGCAACAGGAAACAATACGTGGCTCCGCACCGAACCGAATTCCAATCCCACAGAAAGAAGAACAAGAAGAGGCATCGGAACACTTTCCTCGGTGACAGGAATTGATTTCACCTGAACGATCTTCTTCTGACTTCCTGTCCACCCTATTCGGAAATCGTTAGCACTCGGGGATTTTTACCTCTTTTTATTCCACCGTCACCACTTAATCGCTTGTTCGAAAAGCCTCTCCTTACGTAATTGATGGCTTTACTATCAGGTGATGCACCCACACGTTACTTCCCACCACCCCTTATCCTTAATGACAGCGATAGCCCACATCGGTAATGGGCACCTCCACCAACCCCTTTGGACAAATTACCGCAAAAAAGGGATCCCCCCTCCTTCTCTGGTGAATACATCATTCCCTGGATGGGCACCTATTCCATCATTACCTATGCACTGAGGTCTGCAATACCGCTATATTAGGCACCTAATCGGTTATGGTGAAGAACGAGGTGAAAATTAGTCGTGCCATCCCAACTGGGACAACTTTTCTTCTTTTTTCTTTTTTTTTTCACATTCTCTTTTGTCCCGCTTTCATCATATCGGTTGCTAATAGATGTCGGTAAAAATGGAACTCTTGTCGAACATATAAGTATGTGCAATCTTTTACCTTGATAGGTCTTGACTTGGGGGAAAATAAAAATGTCTAGTCATCAGCTTGATTTTATCCTGTTCTTGAAGCTAAAAAATATTATTTCTTGTTTAAGGGATTCATAATAACTATTTGATTTTTCGCTAATCGTATCAAAATCTCTATTCGTCTTTGAGTTTTATTGAAGTATTATTAATTAAAGGGTATGTATATGTTCCATTTTAGACTTAATTGTGCTCAATTATTTTCAAAATTTTGTACAGCAATAATCTATTAGCTAATTTGAGACTATATATTACCAACGTAAACAAAGCACTGTATTTTAAAGATAATAAGTTAATAGAGTAAATATGCACCACAATCAAGATATTTTTAACATGAATATTCAAATTAATCGTCCTAGATTCAATTAGAAACCAAAATGGATCACCATTAACTGGTACCTTTGCTACTACCACTATCCCTTTAAAAACAGGATATTCCGAATTAAATGCACAGTAAATTTATTTCCACAAACATATAATAGATTTAACGCTATTAATTATTCACTTTTGCAATGAAATAAAGCATAATGTAGGTGTTTCGAGAATTCCGTAGATAGTGTAATCTTACTCCCGTCTACCCGCCATTTTGATATCGTGAGCGAAATGTTAATCCTATGGAATTTCGACTTCCAATCTCAAATCTTTACTATTTGATCTATTTGAATGCAATAAAAGGCACCTCAATGAGCAAAAAATAACGAATACTTCTAAGCAATTAAATTTTTTCTCCGGTGTTTAAGAACATTTAAATAACAAAATAATCGCATATGAATTCATAAAAATTTGGGTAAAAACTTAACTCCGCAGAAACATTTATTATTGTTTGCACTTTCAGATATACTTTATTACATTTAAATAGATCAAATAGTAAATATTAGAAAATGGTCGAAATATCATAGGATTAACATTACGTCCCCGAAAAGAAAACGGTGGGTAGAGGATAGTCTTAAATCCTTCCTTTTTTCTGGATTATAAAGCATTTGTATGTACTCATTAAATTTTTTCAAAATGTCCTAATCATATAAGGGGTTTATTTGAATATTATGTGATTATAAGCATAGATAGATATATCAACTATAAAAATGTAAGAATTTAATTTATTTATTGGTCATAAACATATTTTGTTTTATAAATCATTGTTCTATGGTTTTACTCCTATAAATAGTAGTGATTTTAGGTTCCTGGCATAGTTTACCAAAGTATGTTAATTTTCTATTTAAAAGCTAAATTAGTTATTTACGTTGGTACTTATTGTAAGTTATACTTAAAAAGGAGTGTTTTAAATCCTTTACTTTCTAAACAAACTGGTTAATTCTATTTATAATAAATCATTAAAGCGAATAGTTTTACCTCATGTGCAACACATTTAATATGTCTTTATTCATATTTCATATAAGCAATCACTCAGAGTTTAAAATATAGTTTAATAAAAGTCTCTAAGAAATTGTTTGCGTAAATATAATTGAATCGAAAAAATACAAAGTGGTTACGCAAAATAAGAAATATGTTATTTATGAAAATGTTTTACATTTCCTTCGTTTTCGTTAAAAAATTATCAATAAACCGTTTCGCACTGACTTTAAAAAGACCGTTGCGGTGCTCGTATTTGATTATTTCTATAGACATATCATCACACGATTAGTAAATGTTCAGACTTTAAGATATGAAAGAAAGGTATATTGCTATACACAATAACATGCTCCTTATTTTAATAATAACATACACAATACCTTTTTTTCGCTGTTATTTACAGCAAATTTTTATTGACGCTTTTATGTTATTAGTTTGGTAATGGAAATTTGTGAAAGGACGCCTTTAGAATTAAAAAACAGAAAAAGAAAAATTAATCAGAATAACGAACTTTTCGTAGATAAGGGAGAAAAGGGGGTTTACATTTTTTTTCAATGAAGTTTCGGCTTCAGTTTGCTTAATCCGTCTCAAAACACAGAATGAACACAAAAGAAATAATTATGAGGCTCCTTTCCTAAGAAAATTTATCTCTAGAAAGGTACGAAATACAATACTCTTCTTGTTTTTTGGTTCTTCTATTTTATTCGCTTCTTTCAAAGGCCTCCAAATACTTTTCAGAAACTTACAATAGAAAATAAAAGAAAATTCTCTCTTTTTAAAGATTATATTCTTAAAATCTCGTATGACACATGGCTGTTTATTTCATTTTTAATTTTACTTTTAGTTTATTCTCTTTTTTTTTCTCTCTCTCCAGTGGAGGGAAAAAATATATATTAAAAGTTATTGTTTTTGGAGAGAATCATTTCCTCTTTATGACCAGCTCATTAAGTAGAAAAAAGCTTTTTCGTTAATTAAAAAATAATATCACTAGTGCTGCATGGTTTAATTTTAATAAAGCCTAAAAATTTTTAAGCTTGGGAAATAATGAAAGGCCTTTACTGGTACAAAAACTTAGAAAAAAAATTCCAAAAGCAGATACCTAATGAAGATTCCACTCATGTCATTTATCTTAAGTGTTGAATTAATATTAATCATATACGAAGAATGGGCACACTTACACTACGTTTATTTTTCTAGCTCATCCACCTAACAAAGCCTTTTTTTCATTCAACTTTAGTTAATGGAATTTCCCTAAATCGTTAAACACTTTTGCTGTTCTTTTTGCCATCTACTACATTTTCGATACATATTGCGATACTTCTAAATCCCTATAGGTAGAAAATGATCATTTATTTTGATTAAGAAAGATTTGGAAGAAAAGTTTCGAATAAGAAAGAGAATTTGAAAACCGTAATTTTGTTCCTCATTTTTGCGGTTGATGGTTTTACACTTAAGTGTTAATGAATATCACTCTAAATTTTTCCTCGAGTTGAGTAGTCTCAACATAAATTGTGTTTGTTTTAAAATAATTTAAACATTAAGGCTCGAGTTATGAGAATTAATTACGAGAAACTTGTGAAGAAAGATGAAAAAGATACTTAAAGATACTGAGGTATTAGTAAAAGAGTTTTACTAATACCTCATACATTATCAACTAAATAATTTACTAAATTTTCAGTTTAAATATTCTTACTAATGATCCAGTCGTGTGTATTTTTTTTTTAAAAAACGCATGTTTCTCAACTTACAACCGAGTTCGTTGCAGATAAACTTGTGACTTTCAGGTATTCACGATTATCTCTTCAATAACCTTGGTAATTTTCGATAATTTAAATTGTATAAAATTACATTTTCTTACCCGACAAAAATGAAAGATGATCACGTAAATGAATTTAAGATAAGAAGTATAAGTAAAGATTGTTATATGCGTTTCAAATAGAATTGAAAGGAAAAGAGAGAGATAGAGAGGAGCGGTAGAAGATAGCATGGTGAGTTCATTTATAATTGAAGAATAGATGAAATAATCGCAATCAACGGTTTGCGTTAGAAATGAATCTGCTATAATGTTATATATATTTATTATATAATAATATAAAGAAACTCTTAAATGATAAGGAGTGGTTTAATGTAAGCTAAAACTTTATTATAGAACATAAACTACGATCAACTGAGTTAGGAGGGATTCGAAAGAAAGGAATATTGAGTAGTTTTGATAGATAATAAAGAATGTTGTTCTCTTAAGTAGCCTTGAGTTGGAGGTTTAAACTCAATGAATATTAATTAGAATTTAAAATTGCTGGTGTTAAAAAATGAAGGAAAAACATCTCGAACTCATCGTAACTCAAAATGTCCATACATATTTTTTTTCAACACTATTTTTATTCAAGTGAGTATAATAAAAATTGTTCATAAATTACATACGTTAAATTTGCACACGTGTAATTATTGTACATAGTGTGAAAAATCCATATTGTATACCTTACTGTATGTTATTATTTTTCGTTACACTGATATCCCTTTATTTACTATTTTTATTTATTTATTTACTACGGGCGAAAGTGCAGATGGTAGTAAGTAATTCAATTTGAAACGCGTTTTCTATTTGCCTGTTTTCTGGTTTTAAAAATAGTTTACAATATTCTCAAAAATCAGATAGAAAGTTTTTTCTAGAAGCCTTCATTATATTTCTTTAGTTTTTCAGTTGCGCTTAAAAGCCTTAATGAAATGAAATGAATACGACAAAGTTTTAATGAGGAAATTAGAAATTCCATAGAATTGACACTAAACTCACGAGTCCATAAAGAACGGAGTCTAGAAATTTTTTTAATTACATTTTCCATTTAGACAAAGCAGCAACTCATATAACTACTATGAAGTAAATACATAACGAACTCATCGTAAGTCTAACTTGTCGTTTGTGTTTCAACGTCATTTTTGTTCAAGCGGGTAATACAAATTGTACATAAAATACAAAAGTTAAATTTTCATACGCCTAATTATTGTACATAATATGAAAAAGTGCATATTGTATACATTACATAATATGAAAAATCTTTATTATATACTTTACTATGCGCTATTATCTTTAGTTATTTTGATATCTTTTTATTTACTGGTTTTGTTTATTTATTAAAAAAAATCGAAGGTATAGCTGGTAGTAGTTCATTCATTTTTAAGAGCTTTTGTCTTACATTTGTCCGTTTTCTGGTTTTAAAAATATTTTAAACTATTTTCAATAATCAGGTAGAAAAGGCTGTTCCCTAGAAACCTTCACTATTTTTTTATAAAAAAATTCGTTTGCCCATATTGCATTGAAATGAATGTTATATAGTTTTGAGGAGGAAATTAGAAATTCCATAGAATTAACACTGAACTCCCGTATTCATGATGGACGGAGTGTTTTTACTTAATACAATACATAGCAGTATCCTGGGTATCAAATAAATGTGAATTAAAAATATAATTACATAATTATTGTCAATAGAGAGAATTATTATATGTTCATGAACTGTACACAAATATTTCGGGATCACTTTAAACTCACTATCACCAAACATTGCTTGATAATTACAATTATAACATAATTATAACACTAACTTATTTTTGCTTTGTTTTAAAACATTTTATCAGTAAACTTGTCTTTAACATGATATTTGGAAATCTTAGAAAATAAAAAGTGTATGGAAATGTCTTCAACCAAATCGCAAAAAAAAAAGCATTTATAGATTTTGATATTTTTTTTATTAATTTTACTTAATTTAGAAAATACGATAATGGAAACTACTTGAAATATCATTTATTTATTTGCTTAAAAATACATAGATATTAAAAAGCATTAATTCTTACACAAAAGTGATAAAAATATTCTATCTAAATGTTAACGCATTGTTAGCCGATAAGCATTTAAATTTAAATAATCTATCCTATTGTAATTTAAACCATTATTCTCTAGTGCTTGTACTCAAAATAAAACAAAATACAACACATTTTTACTTAAAGCAATTGTAAATGAATAGGAAAAAAACAAATTCGAATTATTTATAATACAAATAGCCATAATATTGTACTAAGTTATCATAAACATCTTTTTAGATGACAGTGATGTATATACAAGGCAGTACAAAAACCTAAAGACATTTTATTTTGTTCCGGTGAAAGGTAAACTCCCGATTTCCCTCTATAACCACAACGCTTAGCTCAATCAAAAAACCATAATTCTAGATTATTTCCCTAAAACACATCTGACATCTAGCCACGCCCACTCGAAATAATTAATTACAAATCCCATCGGCCGATTTTAACTCGCCAACGCTTGGCGATTCTTTGGCTTAAACGACAACGACGAGGTTGACTTTTCGAACACGGGAAGAAGACAGCTCAAATCTCATTGGCTTAAGGACTCAAAAACAGAAGAGTGGAAGAAGAAGAAGAAGAAAAGAAAGAGTAAAAAAAAATATATGATAGATAAGACAGGTAGATGAATTCTTAAACATAGAAAATGTCAGATAATAAAGAAATATATGACAACAGCAAACTATGAAAAAAAAAAGGAAGTACATTCTTTCGATGTTCCTGAACTAAGTAGATTATGTACATTGATAAAAAACGATGCGTGTTTTGATGGATGGCGGCAGAAAGATTGAAGGAGAAAAGAAAGGGAAAAGCAAGAAGAAATAAAAAAAATGAACGGGATGCTTGATAACAAAGTGAACAACTTGAACAGGAATGATGCCATGAGTTATGAGACGTCTTCCTTCAAAAACCTCACGGGATAAAGAAAACCTCGATATATTTCTTGTTCTTCGTCAGTATACATATTTTGAAAGACACTTTCAAATAACCTCCACTGAATGTGCTGTTGGTTCTGAGTTCGAGGTCCATCACTTACAGTCATTCGTTTTCTTTGTTTAAATATTGGCATCATTTGTTTGGTTGTATTGGAAACCATATGTCTTTCCAAAAAGTTCATACGATCTACAATGGACTCTTTGTTTGAAGTGGTTTGGTTGGGAGGGGACTCCGGAGTCATAAATTGCGTCCAATGGCTCGGATGGGATGGTATTGCTTTTAAAAACGAGGTAGATAATGTGAACAGAGGGACTTAAAAGTAGAGTGCCTGTTGCTAATAAAGAAACATTAGGTTTTTAAGTTTTTAGCCAATCGCTTTCAGTGTCCGAACAGAGTTTATTGCTAAAGAATCATTTTTATGACTCTTAGAGCATCAGAAAAGTGTTTGCTGTTAATGATTCTGAAAAAACACACACACAAAGATTTTTATAGAAATATTGTGGAGGGCATGACAATAAACAAAATGTTGTAACTCTCATGTAATATTTCTTCCTTTAGCCTTTACCATTCTTAACTAAAATAGTCATTACAATAATATGAAGAGAAATCAAGGATCTAGTTATGATGATGACCAATTTATTATCTTCAAGGTTTTGATTATTTAATGCTTATCATCTACTTTATTTAAATAATATTTTTAAATATGTTTTAAGTCTTATCGTAATTATTAAATTATTTATGTTTTCCCTGGATATGATTACCACAATTTTAATCCTCCACTGTGATCCATTCAGGACCGTGATCACGTATGTGTGATTCTCCTTTCACATTGTTGTATATGTGACGGGTGTTTCCGTACCACCCGTCCATGATCACAATAGTATGAATTCAAACTGGAACGTTTTATTTGAATTTTAACGACCATTAGATGGTGTTTGAAGTCCGTCATATTTTCAAATAACGTTCCATAGAGTGTTGAGCTTCAATTCCCGCTTTTTTTTTTTTTTTTTTTTCTCTTCGATCAGGGTAATTTGAAAATATAAACAACTCCATTTGTTCACTTCTTTTGGTAGAATTACGTATTTATGCCAGTGATATGCTGAGCGCAGGGCTTTTCTTTATATTTTGACTGTGTTGGGGGATGATGAAATGTTTATTGGTTAGGATTGAGAGTAGACTTACCGTTCGCAAGATGGTATTTGTATGTTTTTGGACCAATTTTTTCTTTGCTATCATGATGAAAAGATTGAAATATTTGAGTAAAAAAAATCAAGGAGATAATGTGTTGCGTTCAGAAATGCTTCCCTGAAAAAAAAAAAAAAAGCTGACATATTATAAATGTAAACTTAGCAACGTAGGGATTTGTCCTGAGCAGTGTTTTGAAACGTATCACAAGCTTCAAAAGTTTTAAGTATTATTCAATAATTTTATGTCATTTATCAGATATATATATATATATATATATAACACATCGATCAATAACTCCCGAGACTAACCCAGAGATGGCGCTCGTAGTAAACCAGTAACCAGGTCTTTCTAGAGTACTAACCTTTGCTTGAAACGTGTCAAAATTTTAAGTCGATCGGACCAGGAAAAAGGTTTTTTGAAGGGAAGTGAAAAAGGTTTTTTCCAAGTGGGTGCCGCGATTGCTTTCGATGGAACAAAAACAGCAACGAGTCAATGATTCAGAAAGCTGTTTATCGCTATTTACTCGTAACAAAAAAGATTTCTTGCGAAAAAAAAAAAAAAAAAGATATGGAAAAGCGTTGGAACGATTTTATCACCCTAAAAGGTGATTAACAAAAGGTGTTATGTTGATGAATAAAAAAAAAATTTGAAAAAAAAAATGTTGTTTTCTATGTTAGACTCGGGAGTTATTGATCGATGTGTTATATATATATATATATTTGTATTTAGGTCTCGTAATATTTTACCTATACTTTTAAATTCTCGTAAATTAAAAAAAAATTGTCATTTACATTGTTTTATTCGTAGCTATATATAGCATTTTTATCAAAATGAAACATAATTCCTTTAAAATTCCGTATATTTAGATACTATCAATGATAATTATTTCTAAGTTTGAGCGCATTTATTCTTAGGGATGAATTTAAATGAACTCTTATTTAAAATTAGGTTTAGCGAGGATAATCACCCAGTCCCTTGCGTGCGTACTCTATCGGAATGCGCAGGCCTGGGGAAGCGGTTCTTTCTTCTTTCCCCGGTCTTGAACAGGTTAATCCTTTAAAATTACTTATAATTACTTCTATAATCTACTTATCACATACTGTCTAGTGTTCATGATCTGTCAGTCATTGCTTAAGCTTTCCCTTATAATCTCTGTAAATGTCTTTTTTCCTTTACAAGAATAACGTTGAGGAGAAGCGTCATACCAGTTTCTTAACCGTATGCTTAAAAATAATGGGGGAGTAAAAAATGGGTTAATTACATATACAAAGAAGAGAAGGAGTGAGATGCGCAGAATTTTAATGTTTAATTTTCCGCAGTTAAGAATTTATTTAGTTAAGATTTTGTGGCCATAGCAGACGAGTTGTCATGTTTGCAAGCGTTGCTTCCATTTAGTCGTGGATTCAAGTCCCGATTCTGCTAATACTGCGACATGTAGATGGGATGACGCATGTTAAATCTGTCAAGCCTCCAACGTCTTACGTTAGTGGAGCATTGAAGTGTAAGTGAGTAAGGTGCCAGTTGAGGCGTCGTTCTCCTCATATGACAGAGGCTCATAAATTACGAAATCCGTTGCCTCTAGCCATTGTGTTGTTTCTTAATAATGTGTTGATAAAGCAACCAGTATTATAATTAGATGGATGTAATTTGACAATTAATTATTAAATTAAAACTATATTCTAAATTGAAATAAAAGATAATAAAATAAGTATAATTAGAATATATTTTTTACAAGAAGATTGGTTGGTTTTATTAACGTTGCTCTAGAATCTACACAACGGCTATTGTTAAAGGACCTCTTAATTTTGAACCTCAGTCAAATGACGAGGACTACACTTGAGCTGAATCCCCCCTCCTAATTTCCACACCACGCTATGGGAGGACTTTGATCAATGACATATTTAATGTGTATCTGCCCCAGCTACTGCTGTATCTTTAATAGAATCAAGGCTTGAACCCACGACTCGATGAAAACTGCCGGACTCTTGTCCATTTGTCCACTACCAGGAATACTAGGCCCTCTGTATATAAGATTAATTGATTGTTTGTTTTATTTAACGTCGCATTGAGAAACCACAAGAGGGCTATTGCCGATGAACGTCGTAATTTTGTACCTAGGTTAATAGATCAGGACACACATGAGCTGGCACCTCCCTCTCCTAACTTCCATACTACGCCAACGAAAGGACTTTAGGCCTCAACAGACTTAACATGCAACAGATCCGGTTACATGGCGGTTCCTTAGTGGCATCGAGGTTCAAACCCATGACAAATGAAAACCACCGGAGTGACCATGATCACTAGGCTTCTGTGGCCATTTCTGTATAAGAAGACCCATTTCCAAAATAAATATGCTTGGAATTGAAAAAAAAAATGTGGTATTTCTATCATTTCAGTAATATTTATTTAAAATAATATTATTATTCAGTAATAATATTATTGAATAAAATAATGTATAAATTTCCATCAACTTTTAAGAATATATTTGAGTTATGTAATTGAAACAAATAATACCATTTTGGTCAAGAAAGGGGAATGTGTATTTCAAACATGCACACTAACAAAAAAAATTATCCTATAAAGGCAGAAAATAATGTTATGGAAAACACACTAATTCTATTCAAATTCTGTAAGTGCATCAGTAACTAGAATAATAAAGATAGCATTTTATGTCTTCGATATACCTACCATTCAAGTTAATTTAATATAATATGCCTATTTAACTATGTAAATTATATTTGTCATTTCTATATAGATTATTCCCTGTCTTACTACAATGCTTTGGTCAATGCCTTGGTCCTACAATGTTATCTTAACTACTATGCCTTGGATCAAAGGGAAAGTTTTCCGAGTTTTGTATTTAAGAGAATAATCATTAAATTTTACACGTTCCTTCATAATTGTGTTACATTATTGTATTATGAGTGCCTTATTAGTATATTTTACTGAAGTAAACATAATATCTATCAAAAGTCATTTTAAAAGTAATAAATAACCAAGACATATTCACGGTTTTTTAATAATAATACAAAATAAGTGTGTATTATACTAGCACACACGAAAATAATAAAAATACGAATTCATTCTTCGTGAGATTCTATTATTATTACATTGAACTTTAAGGAACATTCTATCAACGCCTCAGCGTGATTTTTAACGTTTAAATATATTTTCAAGAATCATGATATTTTCCGATTATTCTGTAGTTAATTTGAATTAAACATTAAGCATTTTAAAATGATAGACCTAGGCTATATCGAGTTTCCCCCATCTACTAAAACCTTAAAAATTCTTAATGAATTTGTCTGGTTTGAAAATCTCTCCTAATTAGATAAACGGGGCTTACGTAGATTGGATTAGATTTAGTGCGGACCTCGTTATCTTGATCTTCGAGCAAACGACGAGAAAGACACCTGAACTGGCCCCTCCCTCTCCAAACATCCACACTAAATTAGCGGGAGTTAGGACCTCTAACAGATTTAACGTGTGTTATCATTGCTACATGGCTGGAATTGAGTAGTATCAGGACACGAACCCACGACTCGAAGAGACAATGCTGTGCGACCATATCCACAATACTACTGCAGCTACGCGAAGAACTTAATACTGTGGTTGGTAGTTTAGTGAAAAATAAAAATTGTGATCAGAAGTTTTAAAATAAACATCTGTATCAGACCTGTTTTGAGTAAGGAGCTTTAAGGACTCGAACCCTCATATTTAATTCTTCCAAGAACTTGAACCCGGGAAGAGGAACAATCTTCATACATTTAAAAGTTAAATCAGACCTCACAGGTAGAATAGGCTAAGGAATGTTTAGTAACTGTTTTTATATCCGACTGAAATAACTTTTTATGAGACTTTTCTCTTCATTTGACTTTTGATTCAGAACTTATTTTAATAAGTTTAATAATGGCAGCAGAAAGAAATAATGACTGAGCGTTGCGAAATATTTATAAAACAATTAAAATAATGCTTACATATTTAAATACATACCTATATATATAATTTTAAAACATATGAGACATTGTAATTTTACAATATTCAATACTAGCATGTTATCAGATAATCCCACATGTAATACACGTTTACTGTCACCGGCATCCAGACATAACAATTGCATAGATTAGGTGTCAAATTCCTCGTCTGAGATTATTGTGTTAAGGTTAACTATTGAATTGCAAATTATTGCAGAAGGTTTGCTATTAAATTGCAAACTATTGTATTACAAGCCATTTGCAATTCATTGGAATTAATCATATGCATTTCCTTGTAAAAATTGTTTTCTTGTAGCATATTTTATAAACATGCAAACAAATACGATTACAATTGAATGCTCTATCACTTATTAATTTGTTTTCCGAATTTAGAGTCCATTTTTGTATTTTCTATATCTATATTGATATTAAACCTGCATTTTAAACAATTAGAGAGTAAACTGTTTGACTGGTTATTCTCAATTAAATTCATTCCCGTACTTTCATTTAATGTTTATGAATTCCCACTGTAAAAATTAATGAGTATTCTAGATACTTTTTTTCCATAATAACTATTGATAGTAAAACACTTTTCATTGACCATTTCGTTAATAGTGTCAAATGAAAATCAGTGAATAATCTAAAGACGTGCATTGTTTATTTTCCATCAATGCGGCTATGATATGAGCTGCCTGTTATCAATCATTATAGTTTAATAAATACGAGATTGTATTAATATATGCTTAGATTATATATATATATATATATGTGTGTGTGTGTGTGTGTGAGTGATATTTAAAGCTTTCTATTCAGAGAATCGGAAGATATTTCGAAATGAAAAATAAAGAAGGTTTAATGGTTAAGATGACGCTGAACATTTTATTTTACATATTAATAAATCCTCTACATTTCTTTAACTGGAGTTTAGAGAATTCTCGTACACTTTATCGAAATACATTCCTCCATTTATATTTGCAGATAACGATTTAGTAGACTAAATAGCCAAGTAATCATAAATTCAAGATGTTAAATCTATCATCGGTTCAAAGTCTTCACGTTGGAGTGGTGTGATTGTTTAGAGAGATTGTTTAGAGTTGGTGTGATTGTTTAACTAGGTGTCACCTAATTTATGTATGATTTCGTTCTATGAAAATGGTTTAAAATTTACGAGGTTCGTTGCCAATAGCTTAAATGTTGCTTTCATGAGCAACGTTAGTAACCATAAATCAATTAACCGATAATGGTATACAAAAGTGATCAGATATGAATTGTTGACAAACATTAATTAAATTGTTTGTGTTTCTTCACACTCCTAGACCGACATTATTGTTCTAACATATTTAGGTTTAAATTTTTCACTCCGCAAATAAAGATTTATGATTATCTTACGAGTTCTCAAATAAACAATTAGAGTATTTTTGCAAGGAAACTTAACTCGAAAACTGAACATAACATCTTTTATCAAAGTGATGAATGAAAGGAGTTCCATAAGCTATTCTCATATACAAAGATACGAGATAAACAATCCATTCGAGAATCGTAATTTGGGTAATTGATATTTTGAAAGATGTTTTCCCTAAATCTAAACACATGAATGGCTCCAGTAAAGATCGGAGTAAATGTGACATTCAACAAGGCTGCAAAACAAACATTTGAATAGACTTGTTTAAAATATACTTATTCATTTATCTTCCCATTGTTAAACAGACTCCGTTCCCAGTCACATTTCTCCGTTGAGTGGAAACAATATCCTAAGTGAGGACCAATCAGCTTTTGTACCTCTTTTAGGAAGCGCATACACATACACGTTCTCCAAAACCATTAATTGTAATGCGTGCCCTGAGTCAGAAAACTTTCCAAATCGCTGATCACGCTAAATAAATCAAGTTAGCACTGCAAAGAAAATAACTTTACAGTGAAGAGTGTTTCTTTTTTTCATTACAGGCCACAATCGATGTGATTTCCTTTTGGTGATCTTATCATGTCAACGCATTAATATGCAACATAATTGCATTAGATATGAATTAAACTGTGAAATGATAAGTAATTGCGATTGCCTGGGAAGTACAATCCAATTTGAATAAAAGTACTGTATATGTCTGAAAGAAGTGGGTTTTTTTATTTCCTTTCTTTTTATCTCTTGTAATCTCATAAATTTGTCCCGTAGTTGAGTTTTCTGATGCGTACTACTTAATAAGCTCGGGTCTTATGTTTTTTTTTTTTTTGTGTGTGTGTACAAGAAAGTAAAGAAGAAGCGAATGATGAGAATAATCCAGAATAATTTATCCTAAAGTTGAAATCGTTTTTCCCTAAGTATTTTTCTTTCCTTTATGCCTTTGTTTCATTCGTCATCGCTGTAATGCTTAGCTTTTTTTCGTGCTCGATAGCCTGTAAAATGATTGTTTGTAATCAGATTTTGTTTTTGAATTGTTTGGAATAAAACGTAAATGAAAGACATTATTTTTTTTAATCTCTCTAGTAGGGAGAGAGCATTGAGGTAATCCTGAGTTTTACTCATGAAAAAGTTAGATAATTCGGGAGTTTTAGAAAACAATTATTGTTCAATGACTGTTGAAACTACCACTTTGGAATACTAATTATGTGTTTCAATTTTGGATCAAAAATAGAAATCCTTAACTGAATGCGATACTAAAGTAAACTACTTTTTTTGCAAGTAAAAGAAATAAGAATTTAAACAGGCTTACAATAACTAATCGAATTCCCTATTATACTTCACATAAAGGAAGTAAAGGACTAAGTAGTGTTAAATAAAAAATAACAACGTTTTCTTTAAAATGTACTCTATCTTTCAGGTAATTCACTTTTTTTTGTACTTACAGAAAACTATTAATTGTATTAGTAATCTTTACTTTTAATAAATCTAATAAATAAGCTTTAATATCTATTATCTTAAATTAAAAGTTCCTTAATTTTTTGATTAATAAAATGGAAAAAAAGGGAATTAAATTTTTAATAGCTTGGGATAATTGAAATGAACCAATTTTTTTCAAATTTTAACAATTCATGTCAGTGGTACTGCATATTCATTCATTAATTTACTTAAAGTGATATCAACATACACGAGGATTGTCAATAAACTAAGTGTATTGAGCCTCTATCTCTCCCACGCTAAGATAATTTGTTTCAACAAATTTGCTAGCACTGCATTCTAGATCAAACCCCTTCATTTGTCTTAATCATTTGAAAATTCTTTCTGTAGTGTCATACTGTAATGAGAATCTCGATTCCTAATCTCACCAGCAGCGATTTCAGGAGCATAATCCAGTTTCTTCTTACGACGGAAAATACTCCATTCCAGATTTTTAAGAAAATTAAAAGTGTTTACTGTAAAGGTGTTTTGAACAGTTCTAATGTGTATATATGAATACTAAGTGATCTAAGAGGTGTCGTACTAAGTAGTGTTGTGCGTGTAAAACATGCAAAAAAAATTTGAAAAAAATTATTTCGGATCACAAAATCATGAACTCTTTCTTTTTGGACTATAAAAAATTTCTCCTCATTGAACTTTTACACTGAAAGAAACAAGTAACGCCGAAATGTAACGAGAAAGCCTGAAAAATTATGAAGGGGGGTACGAATAATATTAGGGGACGTGGACAAAGAGAATGTGTTTGTTGCATCACAAAGCACGTCCTCACACAGTCAATGCCACAAAGAAACTCATAGACCCATTCATTTGAGACATCATCCACCCATCCCTCTTACAGTCCTGATCTGGCACCTTCATATTTCCCCTTTTTTTTCCTCTATTGAGTAGTTTACGGGTGGAGAAAGGTTTCCGATCCCCAATGAATTTCAAATTACTTTCAAGCAATGGGGTTAGCAGGAAACATTTATGACAATGCAAAGGTGTAAAAAAACCTTATTCCTCGGCTCGAAGTGCATTGTGAAGGAAATAAACTATGTCGTGAATCAGCATTTGATATACTTATATGAATTTATTACTTTTTATTTTAAAAAAATATATTACCTTTTCAATTTTAAATAAATTGAGTACTTTTACTCTCTGAACACCCATATAATTAATTATATTTTTCATTACACGAAATTTCTTAACATGTTTTCTGTTGACTATGCAAGATGTTAAAATTGTTAGTATTCAACAGTATATATCGTTAACTTGAGTGATCGTAGTGGCAGAAGTTGAAACTTCCCATTTGAAGATGTTTGTGATAAAAACTAATTACGAGTCTATTTTATCAAAGAAGCTGTTGTGTTGGAAAATGGGCGGCTATGTTTCAAATGAAAGTTCTCAAAGTCTTTCATTTGACCTCTGACGTTAGTCTAAATATTATGTGGTGAGAAGGATGGAGTACCACTGGTTTTAACGTGTTCACTTAAGGTTCAAAATTACGAATTCTTTCATTAGTATCTGATATATCAATGTTGAACAATTATTATTCAAATGTATTAGTAATTAACATGATGTTTTATATTACCATTGTAAATATGAATTATTAGAATTCTGTTTAGGGAAGTTGTGAGGTTACGTTATTTCTACCCGACTCATGTGCCATATTATAATCAAATATAACTAACTCTAAAAGTAAATAATCTATGCAAACACATGCAAGTTAGTTTCAACTGAACTATTTATTTATCAATTACTGTTATGCAATATTTAATTTGTTTTGGCTCTCTCTGGGTCTTGAGATTAACCCACCAATTCAAATATTATTAAGATAATGCGCTCTTACCAAAACCTTCCTGTTAAGGTTGCTTTGAATTGTCAAATCCTCTGCAACAGTTAGCGCCAGTACCAACTCTTGATATTATCGGTCTCTGGCTAGGAATACACTCAGAGTTAACCACACTCTTCCTCTATCCTCTAAATTTCCTTTTACTTATATATCAACATATCTGAATTACTTCATTTTACTTCCACCTGCATCTAATTAACAAATCACTCTTCATTTTAGTCGGGAAGAAATTGCTATTTCATGCAATCAATCTCAATTAAAGTCCCCAAGGTTAGTGAATAGAAAATCGCGAACAGCCTAACGTCACAAAGTGTCGTGGCTTGGATTTCGTATTTTTCTTCAAACTCTTCAATTTCTTATCCCAATTAATTTGGTAGGATCTATGAATATAATCTAAGTTTCTTAAGTAGAAAGCAAATAATATGAGCTTATGTACAGCCTGAAATGTTTACGGAATATTTTCCTTTTTTAATACCATCAAATCTGTATATGTTTACGCAGAATTTGGATGAAGATTCAATGGAATTTGACATCGAATTGGTTATTCAATTCGAAATAGAAAGTGCAAAATATGCTCCAACGTACAATAATAAAAAAAATAGATAAATTAATAACGTTTATCAACACCAGTCAAACACATTTCCGGAAATGTTTTTGCTTATACGAATTTATTTATATTAATTTCTCGAAATATGTAAAATACATTATAAGTAATAAACAATTTAGTATCACTTGATAAACAAAATAGCTTAAGGTTTTAAATACATTTTTTTAATAAGAAAATACAAAAGTTTCAAAATAATACAAATATTCACAGACTTTTTTGGAAAAAACTACTCCCATCATATGAGTTCTACAAAATTACACACAGTTACTCACAATTTTAGATAAAGCATCAGCAACATTCATGAATGAAATCCTTCTCAGAATTGCAACGTAAGCTGAAATAAAGAGCAACCATAGCATAAATCTCGGTGTTTATATTCGTCAACACCAGCTCAACGACATTTTTTAAAGTAGCTTATACACTCCGCAGCTCCTGCTCTGATTTATTTCCATAGATTTTACCGTAAACATGTCAGACACAGTCTCTAAGCCACCGGTGCCTAAGAGAGTGGCTTTCAGCCCAACTGGAAGTGCTCGCCGGGTGGTTAGTCCCCCCTCATTCGTCACGAATTGTCTCTAACAACTCACGAAATGGCGCTCTTTCCACCAAAGAACGAGTTTTCAGTGTTGCCCATCGATCAAAAGTTTCGCTAGTTATGAACCAAGGCCGAAAGATAGAATCTGAACGCTATACAAATAAAGTGTTAGGTTATTGTAAAGAGTTTTTATGACATTCGGCCAGAAAGAACACGAAACAATGTTGCCTAAATATAAAAAGACTTTTCGTTTTTTAGATTTGAATAATTGCGAATAGATTACTAGTTCTTATTTGAGTTGCTTAAGAGATTTTTGTCATTGATGATGAATTATAGAAATACGATACGGTTTAAAAGGTACAAACGTTAAAAATGGAAAAAATGGAATGTAATAAATCACTGTAAATTGCCCAGTGCCTGCTTTACATTTTTAGGAAGTAGATGAATTTGACGTTCTTTGCATTCAAACAAATGGCCGCTACAACTATAATATCCCATTACAAATTTCCATTTTTAATCTTATTTGATACTACTACGAAGCAAAAGTCAAATGAGTGGAAAGTCACTCAGACGAGTCCTCTTTCATTCGTCACGAACTGTCTCTAACTCACGAAATAAGGCTCTTTCCACTAAAGAACAAATTTTCAGTGCTGTCCATCGATCAAATGCTTCACTAGTTATGAACCGAAAGATAGAATTTGAGCATTATACAAATAAAGTTTGTCGTTATTGTGTAGAGTTTTTATGATATTCGCTCAGAAGGAACGCGAAACAATGTTGCTTGAATAGGAAAAAAAAAAGATTTTTTTTTTGTTTTAAACGTGCATACCTGTGAATAGATTAAGAACTCTTATTTGAGTTGGTTGAAGGGTTTCCGACATGTATAATGAATTATCATTATGCGATATGACTGTGATTGGTTTACTATCGTCGCACTCAGAAACGACACGAGGGATATGGGTGATGAAATTCGTAAATTTGAACCTTAAACAAGTGACGGGGGACAACACATGAACTGGCATCTCCTTCTTCAAAATTCCACACCACGCCAATAGGAGAACTTGGGACATTGGCAAGATTTAAATACGATCATCGTAATACGAAGATGGTTTAAAAAGTACAAATGTTTGGGAGAGAGAGGAGTATACCTTAACCCATTTAGTATCAGTGTATTAATTTAAATTATTTTGCGTTGATGCATTAATGAACTAATAAATTTATTTTGAAAACAAATGTTTTACTATGTAACATAGAACGCATATAATTTTGTACGTATGGATTAAATGCATTTATTTATGTACTACATGACAATAATGTGTATTTCGAGTTATCAAAATGCACAGAAAATAATACTAAAAGATTTTGAAAAATAGATATGCTTAATATTTGAAAAAATGTCAGTGATTAGCGAACTTAAGTATGAACATTTTATTATAAAAGGCTGAAGGATGAATTGAAAACTCAGAGCAGAAACGTTTCACCTGATTTTGGCCTAACATTAAGGGACAGACAGAAACCTCTTAAGTCTTCTACTCTTAGGTATTCAAGGTTTCTCGACCAAAAAAAAAATCTGTTCCATTGCCCAAATTTCCATGTATATTCTCATGGATCTGATACAGCCTAAAACTAGACAGATGGATTAGAGGCAACGACATACATAATAATAAAATAAAATGAGAAATTGATTTGAATTAAAATCCAAAATGAAATATAACATGAATTTTAGAACAAATTGAAATTAATACACATAATGCCAATATAATTCAATTGCCACTTGTTTTATTCCTTATTTTCCTTTGAGATAACCGATACCTTAAAGGATTCCATTTTTGCATTTTCTGTTAAAATTTCTTACCTGATTCTATAGATTTATTATTTATGTTAACTTGATAAATCGAATAATGAATTTTAATATTATAAACAATTGAAATAATAAATTGAATTTTAATATTATAAACAAACGTGCAATGCCTTATAAAATATATCTGTATTTGAATTTTTCTCAAAATGTGGTTTGGGAGGATTCTGGTACACTTTCTTTGATATTTACTTTACCTAAAGTATATATTTCTGAATCATGAAAAGAAGCAATTTCTTACTCTGTAAAAGTTATTTTTTTCCTAGTAAACACTTAAAAATTTTAAATATATCTCTGCAAAAATTAAGAAAATTTTGAATCTTAAAATTAAGAAAAATATAAATTTCATCCAAGTCGAATTTGGAAATTATAATTATATTTAGGGTTCAGAATGTGATTGTTATGAACAAAGAAAAGTATTTGGCTGAAAATGCAGATATATACCATTCTTAATTTTTAATTGTTCAAATATGATTGTTTATGTAGATTTTTTACGTACGCAGATGCATTTATATACAGATATCTTATTAACAAAACAAGATGTCCATGAATTTCCATTTCATTCTCCAAACTTAAGAAAAGAAAAGAAAAAAAACCTATGGAATTATATAAGAACCATGTTAACCAGAAAAATGACATAAGTGAATTAAGACAATAGTTCTAATAAATATTTACAGAGTATTGTTTCACTGAAAAACAAAATTTCCATTTATAAGGAGCTAATGACAACGAACTAGCAAAATCTGAAGTAACTGTTTCATAATGTCGCACCGAGAAGCAACACGAGGGCTATTGGCGACGGATCGCGTAATTTTGAGCTTCGGATAAATGGCGATTATGACGCCTAATCTGACACCCCTTTTTAAAAATTTCTACTTCACGCCACGGTAGAACTTAGGACCTCTATAGAATTATCATGCATTATCCTCGTTACACTGTAGGTCTTTAGTAGCATCAAACGACTCGACGAAAATCTCCGGCCTCGAGTCCTCGACTATGACCACTAAGCAACCGTGGCCATTAATAGTAAACTATTACTTAATATTTTCAGTGATACACTTTTAAAATAATAAACATAGCTATATATTACTATAATATACAAAGTGATAAATGTTGATAACAATAACTCATTATTATTCTAATGAAATAAACCTAAATTAAAAGAGTCTCTTTTGAAGTTTTTTTTCTGCCTAACTGCGAATAACTTCTTTTAGATCTACTTCATGACTTATTTTCATGGACAATATTGTAAATTCTCATTAATATATGGTTATTAAATAATTTTTAGAATTTTTGATTTATAAAAATATCTCACACTGCTTGCAATATTTATGGGTAGCGTTAGTAAATTTTTATAGCAGTGCTTATAAAATCAAGTGTACCTTCTTTCGGTCAATTCCTGTAGAATAGGCTTTTAATATTCATTTATTTTCTAAATTTTAGTAATTAAAAATATATTTTTTGTAGATTGTGTTTAGTTTCTTTTTGCTTTCTAGTTCTGGTGTTTTTGATGCTTCTCTATTTTACTGTCGTGGGCAGCCCTAGGCCGGCTCATTTTTTAGTTTTAAAAAAGTGAAGGTTACTTGATCATGTTGTTTACATTAAAATTAGCTAATATTTTCTTGTAGAAGACTATTGACTATCGTGAGTTTTGTAACATTTCTTAGTTTTTAAATTTGAATAGCATTTGATAAAAATGTAAGATTTATTGCATATACCTTCTTATTACACTTATTATTATCTATTATTTCTTCTTATTATATATTATCCATTGTACTTTATATTAATACATTTATTACCTATTGCATTATTATTATTATATATATTATCTATTATACTCACATCTATTACAATACTTACATTTAACTGCATATGAAATTCGAATACGAAATTTGGTAATTTATTCGATGAAGTTAAATGCAGTCCTTTAATTTATAGCTCAATATTATGTAAGCATTACTGATGAATCTTTCAAACAATCTTTTCTTTGATCCATACACTCCAGGAACTAATCAATAGCTTTGAAAGGAGTGCTCATTAGACGCTAGATCTTAATGATATGCTCCATAATGACTGTTAAGAAAAATATGAGATCTTGTTATCTTTCGTAAATATGTATGTTTTATGATGATATGCATTCTGACTTATTGAGTTTATGTACATGAAGAAATATGCCGAGAATTCTTTGTAACAGCAAATGACGAATAACTGCATTTCTGTTCATTCGCAATAAATGTACTTCGTGTGTGAAATCATATTAAATGTTTGCTTGTACTGAAATATATTGAAATACACTGTTTAATTTAGAATGGAATATAATCATGAGAATATAATATGGTACAATAAAGTTGAAATTTATGTAGAGAATATTACAGAATCTAGCCTCGTTAAGAAAGAGTTTTATACTTGTAGTTATCATTATGTATAAGTTATAATTTAATAGAAAGGTAAACTATTACAAAAAAGATTTTGAATTAAGGAAATTTCCTTATTTAACTGAACAATTCACAATATAATTTCAGTTTTATATTAAAAATGAACGTGGATGTCAGATTAAAGTACAAAAAATAAATTTATAGTTAAAAGAAAAAAATAAATTTATAGTTAAAAGAAAAAAAATAAATTTATAGTTAAAAGAAAAAAAATAATATACGAGACCGGAAACTAATTTGATACAAAATAAAAAACTATATTCGATTATAACCATAAAATAGTTACGATGGATATCAATGATATTTATCTTCATAAAGTATTGCATTTCAAATCATATATCACAGGTCTTCATTACATCGAAGAATGCAATTAGAAGCTTAACTAGAAAATATAATTATTTTAGTCGTTTGAATTTTTCAATAAAGAACTTCAGAAAACATATGCGAGATATTTAAAAGAAGTACAAATGTTAGAAAGGGAAGAAAATGGAATAAATTCTTTCTTACTAGAAGAAAAAATTAAAGAAAGAAACCAAATCCCCACACACAAATGTTATGTCTCTCATTAAAAAGAGGGTACTATTTGTCAAATATTTAGTTTATTTGGCTCAAAATGTCAACAAACTGTTTCTTTTACCAGTTATTTTTTACGCTTCCTTTTTACTATATTCGCATAAACAAATTTTTTTAGTACACATTTTTGAGATATTAAAATTTCTTTAATATATTATAATATATATATATATATATATTAAAGTTTATTAAGTGGATCAATGTATTATAAGATGAATATAAAATAACTGTATTGTGTAAGATTATATGATGAAATATGTATAAGATAAAGATCATACATTTGATAAAAGTAGCACAATTTTTTTTTAAAAAAAAATTACCTTAAACAAATTTCAAAAGCTATTGAAATAGCACATAGTGCATTATAAGTACTTAAAAATTTGCCCAAAACCAGTGGAAAAAGATTAATCAAAATTAATCTTAAATTTATTTCTAATAGCTTTTTACAAGTGTATTTTTACAACTTAACAATGTTTCAGAAAACTAGATTTCGTAGTTTCAATGGAAGTTCGTGTAAAGAATCTCGCATTTTTATATGAGTTTGGATATTAACAAGTTTCATTTCCAATTGAATAAAGCAGAAAGATATAAAACACTAAGACCATAAAAAACAAAAAAAATATATATTTATTCTATTTAGCGAATCATAATTTTTTCCTTTTAATGCTGTGTGAAATTTTTGAAGAGTAATATTTCAGTCTAACTAGATAGTTTTTCTTTACACTATATGCACGCTCTTTAAAAGTGAATTATTTAAACTTGAATTAAAAAATATTAACATGTTTTTCTTATGTTAATCTTCAGAAATACATATTTTCTGAGTAGAATTTTTCCTTAATATGCTCTAACATTTTTTTTATTATCTTAGAATATGAAGGCTATGTTTTGTAAAAATGTCTCAAGCAATTTATATATGTATACGTTTTATATATATATATATATATATTATTAGATTGATTTTATCTTCGAATAAGTAAAAATCAATTCATTAAATGGAAATTATAATTCACATTTTTCATTTTCAAAAAGTGTTGCAATAAAATACTAATAGCCTAAATGTTGCAATATTTAAATACTAATAGCCTATTTTTATATCAAGATATTAATAACACATCGATCAATAACTCCCGAGTCTAAAATTGAAAACAACATTTTTTTTGCAAAATTTTTTTTTATTCATCAACATAACACCTTTTGTTAATCGCCTTTTAGGGTGATACAATCGTTCCAACGCTTTTCCAAATCTTCCCTCCCACACCAATTTTTTTTTTTTTTTTCTTTTCCGCAAGAAATCTTTTTTGTTGCGAGTAAATAGCGATAAACAGCTTTCTGAATCATCGACTCGTTGCTGTTTTTGTTCCATCGAAAGCAATCGCGGCACCCACTTGGAAAAAACCTTTTTCCTGGTCCGATCGACTTAAAATTTTGACACGTTTCAAGCAAAGGTTCGTACTCTAGAAAGACCTGGTTACTGGTCTACTACGAGCGCCATCTCTGGGTTAGTCTCGGGAGTTATTGATCGATGTGTTACTTGCAAAATTAAATTTAATAATTTCTTTATTAAATAATTATTTTATACATTTAATAATTTCTTTATTAAATAATTATTTTATACATTTAATAATTTCTTTACTAAATAATTATTTTATACATTTAATAATTTCTTTATTAAATAATTATTTTATACATTTAATAATTTCTTTATTAAATGTAAAAAGTAATTATTAAGATAAGGAATTTTATTTTACCGTATTTACGACTTAAAAATATTACATTATTATTAATTGACGTAATATTATTATTGATATTAACAGAAAATAAAACATAAATTACTTTTGTTATTTATATTTATAAACTGTTTTGCGATGTTTTGTATGGTACATATTACAATAAAATGACAACAAATTCACTTATTTTTTTCATCCATTGTTCTACATTAAATGCATACTTTGTATAAAATATACTTGGAAAAACTATACCTTAAACCATAAAGTATTCTTATTTTTTACAGAAATACAGATCTATTTCTATAATCCATCTATATTCATTATAACCTACCGCTATATAAAATTAAGTGGTTTAAATACAGGAATATTTTTAGAAAGTCTTAAATTTCTTCTTTTTTTGATTGTTTTCTAGGTTTATTTTCTATTTATGAATCATGATGTCTGCGGTATTCAACTGGACATGATCATTAATTCGAACCCTGAGTTTTTAACGTAGAATTGTGGATACGAGCTCTGATGTCCTTTAAATCTACCGTGGCTTCAAATACTCTTATTGGCGAGATGTGGAAGTTTAAAAAGTTGTGCGTGCTAACCCAGATGTTATACTCGACACGTGATCTAGATTTAAAATATTAAGAGATAAGTTGCCAATATTCCTGATCATACTTTTAAATGTGACGTTATAAAATAATCAGTTAATAAAAAAAAATTAGCTATATTTTCCTATACATTATTTTCTAACGATTTAATGTGTGAAATAAAAATACAGGAAATATTAAAGATAAAAAATAAGTATTTTTTTTTAGAGTTTGAAATTGTGATTGACTCTAAACGCTTATGAATGAGCAATAATATATACCTACTAACAAAATTGTATTTGCCTTCCAATAAAATTAAGAATGCAATTAAGCAAACAAAAAATTTATATCTATGTAAGCCTTTTCATTGCATTAACACATCTCTTAGAATCATCTTATCTTTATATACAATGCCTTCTATTTAGTATTTCGCTGAAAGCATCAGATAAGCGTTAAACAATATTTAAAAACATCCATTTGTTCTATCTTTGACGGGGAAAAAAATGGTAAGAAATCATATTTCCTCTCTTGTCAAACAACTCAACCCGAAATTTTATCAAAACTTATCGATTAATCGAAAGAAAACTATCTTTTAATCTGTGAAGCAACGCGGTATGAAGATGAAGATTCACCTTCTCCGTATCAAAAGAAACACGGCGTTTGGTGTCTTTGATTTTCGTCTTAGTTTACAATCAAGCCCGGAAAGAAAACATAATTGGGCTGTAATTAATTAATTCTAACCACCAGGCTGGCATTTTTGAATAGCAATGTAGTCGAGGATAAATTTACACAAGGCAAGTCTTATCCTACACTAAAATAGCCCCATACCTTTTCATTGAGACAAAGGGTAACAGGAGGGAACCAATCAAATGATGGAGCAGTACACGCTCCAACAGATTCATCTGGAAAACCAGGAAAATTTTTGGAAAAATCGCAACGGACAAAGAAAACTTTCCCAAAAGTAATTAGATAGGAAGCTAATTAGCGTGGAAGGATTATTAAATCCTTTGTCGGAAGCATCTCCTGAGAGATTAAAGACTCTAATTTTTGTTCGAGTGATTGTTTTTGTTAGGAACTAGTTCTTTATTAGGCAGCTCGGAAAATAGTTTTTTTTTTTCATTATTATTATTATTATTTTCTTTTCTTTTCGTATTTTCCAAAATGATTTTAAGAAAATCAGGTGATGCCTTTGAAAAGTTGTGCCATGGGCATTTTTTGTTGTTTTTTTTTGTTTTTCTTTGCTTCTTTATTTTCTGTTCATTTTTCGCCGTCTGTTGGTGAATAGTACATGAAAGGAACGAAAAGGAATTGGAACAAAAGTGTGTTCGAATATAAGGGAACGAGGAAGAATATTTTTGAAAATTTAACTTTTCCCTTTGATTCGGGACATAATACTAGCTGCTGGCTTAACAGTAATTAAAATCGAAGGAAAGAAAATTTTCTTTTTCTTCTTATGATCAAAAATACAGAAGGAAAATGTCTTGGTAAAAATACACATCTAAATTAGAATATTTCTGATTGTAATCTTGGGATTCATTCTTTGGATGTCTTATTCTTTCGCATACCAGTGACAAACAATGTTTTCTTAATACTGTACATATCATCATTAAAGATAAACTTTGAAAACATTAGACGTCATTTTTTTTGACAAACAATGAAAGTTTCAAAGAGTTTTGTGTTTTGAAAGCCCTGACTTGAATTTCTGTTCATATTTCGTTATTTATAGTTTCTATGAATACACATATTTGTTGTTTGCTTATTATGAAACATTTTTTTTTAATTTTGAGATGGTGAATATACATTTTCAATATTTTTTACATAAATGTTGTAAAAATGTATTTCATTATGATCGAAATATAAGAATAATTTTTTTTCCTAGCGTAAGTTTCCATTATTTTAATTTTATAACCATTTTTTAAAAATTCGTTAATTTTTTTAGAATTGAATAAGGCTTTAGAGAAATAAATTATTTACTACAAGTATTAATAAAAATGAAATCTAAATAGACATGAATTATAATTACTTCCTTTTCTGTTTATGTAATGTTTTAAAAAATAGAATTTAGGGTTTTTTTAAAAATTATGATGAATAATAATGAATACTAAGGTAGAAAATTAATTGTATGCGGAATGATATTATTTAATTCTCAACTCAAGTTACAATCAAAACAATGTTTATTTGAATGTGAAGAGAACTTTCGAAGTTTTTTATTAAAATTAAGACAAATGTTTATTTTTTAATGAAAAGCCATTTGATAGTTGAAATTTTAATAATTATTATATTAAATTGAAATTTTTAATATGCTTAGTTAAATTTAAGTTTCAAAATTTTTCTTATATATATTTACTGACTTTTTAAAAAACTTACAATATTTTTACTGATATTTTAATTATTATCAATTTAAAAGTTTTGCAACACACTTCCAATTTGATAAGTTAAACTTTATTTCAAAAAAGTATTTTTAATCTATGTAGGTTTTTATACGTTTAGCATTTTATCAAATTATTGAATCTATGTTAATAAAATTTCTTCAATTTTCTTCCACTGTGTATTTTGAATTAACATATACATCAATAAATAGAGTATTAGTTCCCTAATTCACCAGAATTAATTCAATAGTATAATTTTAATTTACATCTTATACAATTTTTTAAAAAGTAAATGTTTTCTTCATTATACTAGACACTAGTTTTAAATGAAAGTGTTCATTCAGTATTAAGGAATAAATTTGATTCAGGTAGAAAAAAATTCCTCGTATTTTTGTTATATTAATTATTTTAAATAATTGATCAACTAATTAATTAATGTTTCTATTGATTAAGTTAACAAACGATTAAAATTTAACTTGGACATTTTTTTAAATAATTTCCTTAGTGGTTTATAAATACTTCTTTAAAAAATAAATATAATTAAATATCATGTTAATGCAATACAATACTTTTAAATAAATTTTGAATTTTTAAAAAATATAATTAAACAATTATCCGATAAAGATCAAGTTAAATAAAAACTGGAATCTTATTTCAAAAATATCATATATTCTGAATTATTATAAATATTTTTCATTTAGTACGGATAATGATTTCTAAAAACATGATTAAATATGTATGTTTTATTTAGGAAAATTGTCCAAATCTCCAGTTTAAAGTATTGAAATTTATTTTTAAAATGCAAAATGAATTTTTATCTAATTAAGAATCAACATGAATAATTATTATGTTATTTCATGATTGTATTTGACCTCATTTGTTATTATATACAAAATTGCGAATTCCCTAGTCCATCATTTACATTCAGAACAATCTAAAGATAGTATTTTCTGATCTCACTATTTTAATGAAGCGACAAAAAGCTATTTTCGTAGCTCTATTTTACTTTGTGAGTGAGAAACTAAAATTAATTGGAAAGAAACAGAACAAAAAAAGGAGTATTTTATTTTCCTTCCACAACGAATAATTTTAGAATTCGAGAACGTCAGAAAAGAAATTTGACTTACAAAAGAAAATCGCATTCTAGAATTCTCGAAATTCCCTTTTCATTAATTCGTTAGCAAAAAAAAAAAAAAATTCAAACGTCCCATTTGCTTTTGCTAAGCGTGAATTAAATGTACAAACAATAGAATGGGGAAAAATACTTTTTAGAAAATTTCACATTTCTTAAAATTAATTCGTAAGTGCATTGAGTAAACGTAATTATATTACCTCAGGCTGTCTCTATACGTAACAAGAAGAAGTTTTAAGAAAGCGGCACATTCTTAGAGATAAAAGGATAGGGAAAAAACATATAATCAAAAAAAGATGTTTCCTCTGATAAAACTAAAGAGCCTTTATTCCAATTCATTTTTATACTTCGAGAATTTCTTAATAATTGAGCTTAAAAGCGAAGTATATTTCATTAGAAGACAGCGAAATAATGAAGATGCTCATTTGATATTCTAGCACACAAAATCTTCTCCTTTGAATTTTGTATTTTGTTTTTTTATTTTATATAAAATATAAATGTACACGTGATTTTATTCAAGCTTTGTACTTACAAATTATATGTCAGATTATAAATTTTTGCCTTTAAGCAAAGAGATGCGTTTGTATCATTGTGATTTATACAAATTGTATTTTGTGAACTAAATACAATGCAAAATATATCATTCGAAAAATAACTGAATTTATCAATCTGGATTCTTTTTCATTATATACTTTACGCAATTGAAATTTTATACCTAAGTTGGAAGTAAAAATAAAATATTTTTAGTAAAAAATAATTTAATTCTATTCTTAGAAATATTGTTTTCAAAGCATTCTGAATGCATGCCATCAACAGTTCTGATTATGTTCCATTTATAAAAATTGATTTGTTCATTTTTATTTAAGTGGGTTTCTTATTTTTTACATAGTAATAATGCCGTGGTATATAAATCACAAATCAAATGTATTAAATAAAATTTTTAGGTTCTTAAAATTACTAATTTAGCATATAAATGCTACTTTAAGGTTCTTATAGTGATATAGGTACATTTCTTAAAATAAAAATGATGTTTAGATTTGTTTAAAATTCTGAAACTGTTTTTAAGTTATTTAACATGAATGTCTTTTTTAAAAATTGAATCTTTTATTGTATATAGATTCTGTATATGGAAAATGGAATACATGTATATTAGAAAATAGGGGTTCTCTGCGATTGTAATCCCGTAGAACTTTTAAACCTTTTAAAATAAAAATCTATTATCGAAAAACAAAATATTAAAAAAAAATCTATCAATAAATGAATTTAATTAGCATTTTTCAAACACTATTCCAACGAAAACCATAGCAATACTCAAAAATATCAATCTGAAGAAATTTAAAAATGTTTGAAAAAGTGGTTAACCTCCCTAGAAAGTTTTCTAAAACTTTAAACAGAAAAGAATATGTTAGGAGATTTTTTTTCATAAACAATCAGAAATGTTGTAACTATCTTTACGAAATTTACTATGAAATTATTATATAAATTTTCTTATTTGGGAAGGAAAATTAATACCTAATAAATTGCTTACAAAAATGAACGCAGGTAAATTAAATTAATTAATAAGAAAATATGTCTACCGATATACAGGAAATATTGAACACTAAACATATATATTAGAAATTTGAATACGTTCTCATTGTGTTTTTGTGAAAATTAATGTTTTATTTAAAATATGTAGTAAAAGAATTTATAACTCAAAGTATTATCCATCAATAACCAGTACTTTCTCTCATCTTTCTGGCAGTATATGAAATCCAAGTCTGAAAAACGACAAGTGTTTTAAAGCTATCCAAGAATCAACCCAGTTTCTGGTATATTCAAAAGAATAGAAGCGCCTCTTTGCCAGGCAGTGTGACATCGAATGGAATAAGCGCTAATTGGAAGGAGCTATGTCCGGTGAATACAGTGGCTGGGGTAGGACTTCCCATTTTAGCATTTCCAGTATGTTTCACCAGTTTTACTACATATGGACAAATGTTGTCATGTAACAAAATCACCTTATCGTATCTGTGCTTGAATAGCGGCCTTTTTTCTTTAGAGATCGGTTCAAACTCTTCAAGTGATGACAAAAGCGATCTCCCGTTATAGTTTCGTTCGGTTTGAGCAGCTCCTGTAAATTACAATCTACTAATCCCAATATATACAGAGGAAAAGCATTCTTTATCTCCAAGATCAAAATAATTATTTTTGAGGCAACTAAATCGGTATCTGCATGTCGTTTCCGAAAAAGTATGCCCATCGTAAGTCTCAACAAGAGTTATGTTCGCTTCATTTGAAAATTTCTTTTGTATAAAATAGTGCAAAAAAATTTCGTGAAAAAGAATTTTACTTTGAACAAAACTAGACAATTTTAAAGACAAAAAAAATGCCTAAACTGTTGTTAAACATTGTGCAAGCTTGACTACAGTATTTTCTTGTAGATGAGTTACCATCTGAAAATTACATGAATATAAACCTAGTAATACCAGCTGTTAGGAAATAGAGAGAACTTATTCAAGTTCCTTATATATACGATAAAATGAATGAATAGAAAAATGGATAAAAATGTATCATACCTTATATTATTAAGAAATAGCTATCCCAAGAAAGAAAATTAAGTACATACCTGTGAAAGAAGAAAAAACAACACAATTAGTTTCAAATGCACATTAAAATCAATAAAAAATTATGTCTACAATACTACAATATATGAATAATATTAGTACCACACACACAGATATATATATATATATATATATATATATATATATGTATATATATCCTTACAGCTCAAAACTCTTTAGTATTATTTCTCAAAACAAATATTGTATTTCAGTTTTACATGATTTTCAATTTTACATCAAACTTGTCAAATTAAATACGTTATTACATTCTTCTTATAATTAAAGTTTGATTGGATAAAAATAAATTTTTCAGCATGCAAGGAATAAAATACTAAATTTTTATTATATCTGTGAAATTAAGTAACATGAAACTGATTTGAAAAATTTCCGCAAATAGTATAACCACTGTTCTCTTTTTTTCTCTTTTTATCTCTTTTATAATTTCAATACCTTCCTTTCATTCCGAATTTTACCAGAATTTTAAAACTTAAATAAATGTAGGGGTGTGTTTTAAAAATAGACCGAAATTAGTTTCTCTTTGTATTTAAGAGAAATACCTCCCACACCAAATGAAATCATTAAAAATTTAAAAACAATAGTATCAAATATCTCAGAATAGTAGTTAACTTTTGTTTTATTATACGTGTAACTACATTTTATACAAATCTGATATAAAAGTTGTGAGAATTGCAATTTAAGATTCTTAAGAAAAATACGTGTTATTACATTTTATGCATTTTTTTTCTGTAATTATCAAAACAGTCCGCCAACGACATTTCGGAACAACAACCCTTTTCGTCTGAAACGTGACTCCCCTAACGAGGTTTCAGGCAAAAAGAATGAAAGAAAGAAAGGGGAGAAAATTAAAAAAAAAAAATCACATGCAACAATTTCACAGCAAGTTCTTCCTCACCAGCAATTAGGGTATTAGAGGAAAATGAATAAAAAAAGAACTACACATCGCTCTTAAAGTATAAAATAGTGTTCACATTAGCGTGATGGTAACTCTGCGAACTCCGTGTAATAAAGTACCCGGATGGGAGAGCTGATGATTACGCTGTCGGATAATTATTATCATTGTCTTGCAATTGTTCATAAAAATGTCCACTTTATTATTAAGGTGAAATAATTTTTTGCTCGTTCTTTCGTTATTTCGATGTTAGCTGGCGTTAAATAAAAACCACGAAAGGATTTTTTTAAGCTCCCATAGTAGCGTAAATGTCATCATTACTGTTTTCTGTATGTGTTCTGTTTTTCATATGAGGTCTAGTTTGTATATTTATTGCAAATCAGTAAATGTTAAGGTTAAATTTGAAACCACGGCTTTTTATTGATGCAGTGTTAGAGAATCAAAAATAGGAATTCTATTTCGAAACATAAAAAAAAACAATGTATAGAATAACTGTTAAAACTATATTCACCTTTCATTCCTTCTAAAATCCAACTGAATTTTTTTTTCTAAGCTTAGTTAAGAAAATAAAATGAAATGTATTTAATTTTTATTTCTTTTTAAATATATGAAATATGGAATGTAGAGAGTTAAACGAGATATTTTTATAAGATCCATTTGATGAAATTATGTGCTTATTTTTGGGTATTTTTTTTACACAAGAAAGTATATATATATATATATATCCCGTAGTCTTCATATAGATATTAAAAACAATACTGTTTATTAAATTCATGTTAAACAAAAAAAAGTCATCACAAAATTTTCTAAAAATGTTATTGTTTCGACTACACGTTAAACATAATAAAATGGGATCATATATATTTTTATATTCTCTCTCTCAGTATATATATATGTGTGTGTGTGCATTTGTGTATGTGGTGGGGGTGTAAAGAAAGAGGAAAAATAGGGAAATGTTTTACTTCTCGTTTTATTATATTCTAATTACGTTCAGGGTTAACTGATTGAAATATAGATGAAAAATGTAAATGTTTCAAAGGTTTCATTCTATTGAAATTATAGAAAATTAATAATGACTTTTATTAAAATTCCCTCTTATCATTCACATGGGACGATATGATTGAATTTAGTCGGATTCTAACATTCGTATTGAAGAATACATAAATATATACAATAAAGGAATTTTTATCTTATAAATATTCCTTAAAAATATTTTAAGAAACAAAATTTGAGCAACATAAGTGTTACTAAAAACTGAATTACCTTTATTTGCGTAAGAAATAATGTAATCCTTTGCAATATATAAAACGTTTGTGCAAAAAGAGAAAAAAATATTTTAAGATTACATTTGATGAATGTTTCATTTTATTATTATACTTTTGTTTATTTTGACATTATGAGACCACTTTTAAAGGAAAACTATGATTTAAATTAACATTTTACTGTTATAAGGATTTGTAAAAGTCATAATAGTTCGATTTGTCGCTTATCTATAACTGAAGAAAATACAGATTTTAATTCGTTGAATAATAGATTTAAGCGTCGATGAAATAGAACATTTACAGAGTTTTTATGTCTTTCAAACAATACAATAATCTGTTATTAGTATTAGGCTTTGCTCAAAAGGCTGAGTTAATTTTAAAGACTTGTTAAAATTCAAAATTTCTATCAGAGAACAACTTATTTAATCAAAGCATTCTAATTCACTTCACCTTCTCGAGAAATATAGCACCTTATTTAACCTCTTTCTCTCTAATTTCAAATCAGAATTTCCAAGTCCGATTCTAATAAAATGCAAAGCAATTCGATCCTTTTGCGAAGATGATGAAATTCGGTTCAGAATTTCGTCGGCATCCAGCTTAGGGAAGAGATGTATGTGTTTAATTTCAATTCCTCCAATTTAGTTCGCAGAAATGATTCCGGCAAATAATGGGAAATGACAAAGTCTAAAACTCCTTTCGTCAGAGCTAAATTGCTTCATTCTTTTCTCCTGTCCCCTGTTTTCCTTAATTCCATTCAGATTTTCTTCGTCGTTGGGTAACTTCCCCTATTGTTGAGTCCATAATTGATTAGAAATTTGATTTCGTATCTGCCTTTAAATTCTCGGCTTAACTTCCACATAATACTCTTTTCTTATCTTCTTTTACTGTTTGAACAATGGAGCACAGTGCACGGAGGTTTCAATGTTTCAATTAGCTTTCTTGAAAGAGAAGCAAAATTTCTTACCCCTCTCCCCCTATTCGTAGTTTCAGAAAGGAAAATAGTTGTAAGACTGGATGGCATTCCTCTTCATTCGATTTTTATTGAATAAAAGGTACTGCAAGGTGAAAATTAAATACATTCCAATGCTACTGACATTTTATCAGTTTTATGTTACATGAATTGTTTAAGTGTAACGTTACATTTACGTTCATCTGATTCGTGACAGCATGTTTCTCAATGCTAATAGTTCAAATTTTTAGGTTTTTTAAATAAAATTACTAACTGTAATTAAAGTAGCTATTTACGACCTTTAAATTAAGTCTCCCGTCTATTGGCCATTTTGATATCGAGGATATAATGTTAACCAATGGAATTTAGGCTACTGTTCTCAAATCTTTTTATTTTTATTTTTATCTATTTGAATGTAATAAAGTGAATCTCAAAGAGCAAAAATTAATGAAGGTTTCTGTGCCAATTTACTTTAATCTTCTAAATTTAAAAATATCTTAGAACTTTTTTTAAATATTAGAAAATTCACAAACGAATCATTAAAATAAGGATAAAAATATTTTTAAGAATCGGAAGAAAAAGTGATTCTGTAGAAGCCTACATTATTTATTGCTCTTTCAGATGCACTTTATGATATTCAAATAGATCCTGTAGTAAAGAGTTGAGAGTGGTAGTCGAAATTCAATTGGATTAACATTGCGTCCACGAAATTAAAATGACAGGTAGATGGGAATCTTAAATACTGAGATATTATTATGAATCACTTCCTTCAATTTTTATTGAATGGTTGAATACTTTTTAAAAAACACTTAAGTTAAAATTTGAATATTCTAATATTCAATTCTACTTTTCATCAACATCTACATTTTATACATCTTTTACTATGATAAATATTGAATTCATTCTCAAATTAAATGAATTAGAAACTCCTAAACTCCTCCTTTCAAAATACGGAGGAATACAGACAATACCTGTTTCAGATTTTAAAATTTTGAATTCAGAATTCGCATGGGTTTTTTTTTACAAAAAAATAAGACTTTGGGAGTAAATTCTAGTATGACCTATTTAGTCATTTTGAAGGCATTGAATTGAATTGAAATAAAGGCATTTTTTATATCAAAAGTATTATATTATCACAGTACTTTTTAATTTGCTTTAAAGTTTTAAATAGTTTTTAAGTTGTCTTACTCGAAATGATGAAAATATAGTTTTGAGAAAATGAGATTTAAAGTTTTCCATGCGGTAAAACAGAATTAGGCATACAACTTTTTAATCATGTATTTTCATGAGGTTTGATTGAAAAATTTTAGGAAAATCTATATTTTAATACACATAATTTTCAAAAAAAAATAGGATTTTTTTTTTATCGTTAAGGATTTGGAGATGCATTTACGTAGTATGATATTATTATGAGTAATTTCCATTTTTATTGAAGTAATATGTTGTGGTTAAAGACATGTCTATTTCAAAATTTAAGTATTCTATTGTTTTACTATACTTTTCATAAATATCAACTCTTTATTGAATAATTTTTAAGATTGTAAATTTGTACTCTTTTAAAGAAAATGAAGTATAACCTGAAATTTAAAATTACGAACAAACTACAAATTTCTACCTTAAAATTATGGACTCCAGAAAAATCTTACTAAGAAAGTAGTTTGCGTGGCATTGTTCAAATTGTAACTATCTAAAATAACAACAACATTGAAAACGTATAGTTATTAAATAAGAAATAACTTGATTTTTGTTTGACTATTAAAATATTGTTATCATTGAAAGAGTTAATCTAAATTTTGAAATATTAACCGTATGTAATGTATATATAAGAGTAAAATGTTAAGTCAATGCACATGATATATCTATGATACGCCACAAATGCCTTCTACGTTTTGATTATGAGACACAAGTAGTACTTAAATTATTTCTAAGTACATGATTTTATTTAAAAGAAAGTTTTAATGATCAGGCAAATTTATTTAACTTTAAGAAATATGATTCTATCTTTATACGATTAAAAAGAAATGAACTTACATATATTATAACACATTTTTATGAAATTCTCCATGTGTGGAAAGAAAAATAATATAACAATTCGATATATTCTTCCCTGAATAAAATACACTTAAATTTCTGAAAGTAACTATAGTGGGAAAATATTATTTATGTAATAATAACCAAATTTAAAATGTCGGAAATCGTTAATCATCATTTTGCAATATATATATATATATATATATATATATATATATATATAACGATTTCCGGCATTTTAAATATATATATATATATATATATAGATAGATAGATAGATAGATAGATATAGATATAGATATATATCAAGGTAATTAATTAGAATAAAATATTAAAAAGAGAAAAATTAAAGTAACAAATTTAGTAGTTATTCTTTAAACTGAAGTTAAACATTACTAGTTATTGTTGTGACTATTCCTGAACATAATATTGGTTACATATTATCTTGGAGGAAGAAAAGTGCTTATTTTTAGTGGGTTTTCTTTAACTCATATTGTAATTATGTTTGGTTCAAAATTTAAAACCTTTTTTTCTAACATTTTGAAGCGTTCAACTGAGTTGAAATTTTCTATACACGACTGTTTTGGATGACAATACATTAGTTTAATTACATTAATAAGAAATAATTGATAAAAACTAATTATTTAAGGAATTAAATTTTACGTTAAATTTCTCTCCACGTTGCCAAATCTGTCGTTTAATAATTTACCGTTTGTTTTAATTTTATTATTGTAAGATTTTACTATTGTCCATTTCTCGTTATTTTATCGTTTACTTTTATTCTTATATTTAATTGCGTAATTTAACAATAATTATAAAAAAACGCTAATTGGATGTCTAAAACAGTTTTTTGTAAAACTTTGCATAGAACTGTTTTAGGATTTATGTTTCTTTTGCTTGTATGTAAATAATTTATAATATGCAAAGTGAAAAAAACCCATTTTGAAAGAAAACCCATTTTCAAAGAACTCGTTTTATACCGGTGTTATATTATTACGTATCGGGTTATGGTTCCAGAGAGATAGATTTATATTATTATTTTAAACTGATATTGGTATTCTAAAAACCTAGATTTGATTGGTACAAGTAAGCATTCCAGGCCTGAAACTATTTTATTGTTGTTTATTCATAAGTATAATTAAGCAGTTTGTACTTGATAGCTTTGTTTTTATAAGCAATCACGTTGTGATAGATGCGTCGATATTGACGCTACTGTTTTCCTCCAATCATGAGCTCATGTTCTGACTCCAAGCCCAATCGTTAGGATGATGTTTAACTTTGGAAAGAGGGGTGCTAAGGTGTAATTCTTGTTACTTGACCGAGGTTCAGAGTTACGAGATCCCTCCCCCTTAGCCCTGGTGTTACTTTGGAGAGAGGGGTGCTAAGGTGTAATTCTCGTTACTTGACCGAGGTTCAGAATTACGAGATCCCTCCCCTCATAGCCCTGGTGTTACTTTTAAGTGTGACGTTAAACATAATCAATCAGTAAACACTTATAGTAAATTATTCAAAAATTTCCTTTTTTTTTCGCTGATCACATGTAACTAAATTGTGCGCCATACTGTTTTTATTTAATAAACCTAAATATTTATTTATAAATAAAATAAAAGTATAGAGAACCGACAATCTCATGCACAACAATATATTTTTTTTTTCAAAATCCGACACGCAGAAACGTTAAACGCGTGAAAGCATCTTTGCAGAAAAGTTTCGCCACTGAACAGAGACTCAAACTTCTTTCTCAGAACTAAAAAAAACGTAACAAAAAAAAGTCTACCAGAAGGTGGAAGAAACCAAGTTTAAGAAATTCACGAATAAACGATTTGTTCCGTAACAACACGAACCGGCTCACTTTCCTTCGCGGTACTAGAGGCAGCTTCATAAATATGTGAAGCCTTTTACTTTGGGAAGATTTCCCGAAATAGCAAGGCTGAATAACGAATAACCTTATGGCCCTAGCGCCTGAGCTTTTCTTTCTTCTTTAGAGACTTTCTTTCTTAAGTAGGTTGAAAAAAAGTAAAACAAATAAATATCTAAAAGAAATTGAGGAGGGAAAAAAGTGTGTGGTGTGTGTAAAGCCCTAGCCCCGTGCCCACATACTAAAATTCCCTGGCTGGAAACCCCCCATTGCGCCTGCGCGTTGTCACCATTATCGGGACAGTATAGGGTCTTAAGTTCATTTTGTTCCAGAGTAAAGTAGCGTCCTTGACAGAGTTGGCTCTGATGAGAACACATCAATCTTCCCGAGTCGATGTAAATTGCTTTCAACTCAAAGACTTTCCTTTAAAAAAAAAAAAAAAAATTTTTTTTTTTTTTGCTTCTCCGAGATTTGAAGTTGGGGTCTCGTCTTTTTCATTTATTTATTTACTTAAAGAGGATCGGATCCTCTTTTTTTTTTCATTATTATTTCTTCTTCTCTTCGGTGTCTCAGGTTCTTTATTCGGCGAGCCTCTCTTTTATCGGTTTCCGTGTGGACCTTTTATATAAAAGTTGTCCGGCTCGAAAAACATGTCCGGACGTGGCCAGGGGGAGACGTTAGTGTGAGGCAGGAGGAACTGAGAAGGGGAAAAAAGGATTGAGGTGGGGGGGATAAGGGGCGGGAGGAGGAGAGCTCTTAAAAATCCATCACGCGTCTTTTGCTCAGGAAGTGGAGAGGCTTCTTTTCGCTTGACGCGCGGAATGAAATTTGTCACGGTGTGTTTTCCTTATCCATATTTTTGCTTCGATCTGCATGAGTTTACATACCAAAGTGATGCGACGTTTTCACACTTGATCGAATAATTTTCAACGTCGCACCATTCTATGGAAGTATCTCAAGGATAAATTTGCTTGGATGTGTATATTTAGGAATGTCAGGGAGATGAGAGGAAGCAGATAGCGTTTTCGTTAAAAATTATTTCGCCATTTCTTCTAAGCAAACCTTTCTAACTATTTGTGAACACTAAAATTAGGGATAATTCTACTATCACACACGATTGGAAGAGTTTTAGCGTCGAATTCTTAAATTGAATGAATTTAGGAATATAATTGTTCTCAAATATGTAGTTAGGATTGGTGAAAGAGGGTGTGATAGCTTATTAACATCGCACTGAGAAGCAACACGAGGGCTATGGGTGACGAACTTTTTAATATTGAACCTCGTTCAGTTAGTAATAAGGAAGAATAAGTGAACGTTTTTGTAAATTTGAGTAGAAGAGAAAAAATATACCTCTTATCTATATTTTTTGATAATCACTTTTGATCGGTAAATTAAATTATAGTTTAAAAGTAAGGGGTTCAATAAATTTCACTGCCATGCTTTTTTTGGAACAAATATAAAGTTGAACATGTTCCTATAGGTATAATTAAGAATGATAAAATTGCCCAAAAATGTTTGTTACGTATCAGTTAAAACTTTTAGATCTCCTTTATCTCTGTGACTTGTTCGATAGTAATGCACATTACTCTTAATCATATTTTTCCGTCCGAAAACACGAGATCAAATTACTTTTAATGTTGTGATTTCCTATATTACTACTAAAGGGGTAAAAATGTGAGGTAGGGTGAAGAGAGCGGGGGTGGCAAAAATGTTTGCTAGTGAGGTATTGAAATTCCAAGTTCCCTTTTGTTTCCGAACTTCTCAACATAATTATTTTTTAAAATTTAAGTCTTATATATCGTGTCTTAACACTAATTAAAAAAATCACAAAATTTGATTAGTACATAATATTTACACTAAAATACTAAAATATTAAAATGTTCTTGATTAGAAATCTACGTCACTCTTGTAAAGACATAGATAATATCCTTGTGCATAGTAAGGTAATCGTATTATATATTAATTAGTAAATAAATACGAAAATTAACTGAGCTCTCTTTGTGAAATCTTAATTTGTCAGATGAAAACAGATCATAAATTTATGAGAAATTGAGATTTTATTCTGAGTAGTTTGCAAGAAATATTAATTATTAAATATGTGTGAAAATTAAATGAGTTACAGTGTAAAATCTCAAATGTATCAAATGGAAATTAGTCACTATTTTTTTAAATGTTCGTATATTATTCTCATTAAATTTCAAGAAAAATGTTAATTATTTAATAAATGTGAAAGTTTAATGAGATTACTCTGTTTAATCTTAAATCAGTTAAGAATAAAATACATGACGTATCAAATCTTAATCTGAGTAGTTTGCAATGAATGTTAATTATAAAATAAATATGAAAATTAAATGAGTTTACAGTATGAAATCACAACAGAAAATAAATCGCCATTTTTATGAAAGATAAGATCTTATTCGAAGTGGTTTGTAAAAATTTTTAAATTATTAAATTAAAATGAAAATCAATAAACTTTCTGTGTGAAATCTTCAATTAATATTTCTTAAGTATATTGTAATTTATGCAATTTATGAAAAAGTTATACAAATTGAAATAAAGTAAGATATAGACAATTGCTATGGACGGATGATATTGTCATTCAAAGAAACCACAAAATGAAAGAAAGGGAAATAAGGAATATATTAGAATAAGTTTTGAATGTAGCAATAAGAGGGTATTGCGTATACAAATCCTTTTTTTCCTGCTTGTTTGTCCCCACGTTATAGCTCTAATAAGATATTTGAAAGATTTTGCGTGAGTGGACAGCTTTTGTTCTAAGCGCAAGGTTGCTGGGATAAAATTAATTGTCGAACTTGAAATTCTTGGGATATGTTTTTGCAACATCACTTAAGTGATTTCACTCATTGTCGTATTATTAGCAATATTACAGAAAAACGAAAACTAACAGATGATAAAAGAAAGTTCAACTTTCTCAGTTTTGTTTCATGAAAGTGGAAAGCATTTAAAGAATTGGGATGTGTAGCAAGTGGCAAAGTAGATTATTGCAGAACAACTACTTCAGTAGGAGATCTGCTGGCGCAATCCTATTTTAGTTGACTTCTTGGCGAGTTTTCAAAAATCGCGCCAAATTGGCGTCAAAATCGAGTTTTTCACCACAGCGAAGAGAAAACGGTGTAGTCACATTTGGCAAAATATCACCAGCAGGAAAAATACCAGACTCTCCAACCAACTAAAATAGGATCCAACCGACATGCTTGATGCTATATCGGCAAAAAAGGAAACGCTGCATTACAACTCAGCAGGCGGTCACAGGACGACTGATTTCACGAAAAATTGTAGCAAGACGTTTCGGATAAGGAGAACTATATACCCAAAGACCCTTTGAGAGTGTGTCTTCCAGACTGCTACTTAGAGAACTGTTGCATTGGTTACGTGAATATAGAAACTGGATATGCATTACATTCTCAGATAAAATTAGATTCAGTCTGCAATTGGATTGTAGGTAGCAACGGATATGACGCGAAAGTGGTTCAGTTTACCTTTGAAAAATATCTAAGGGGACCGAAACCCGACATGTATTGAGATCATATGAGCAAGTATCATGATCAATAACTTCAGATTTAAACATGTGTTCATATATTGGAATATTAACGATCAAAAGATAATTGATAAATACTTATTGCCTCATGTTTACTTTTTCCTCGCGACTGTAGATGGTAAAATCCGTTTTCATGGGCAACAATGTACCATGTCAATTATCAGTTGCTTTTTAGGAGCTCGACACCTCGCACAGTCAGCACATTCTCCATACCTGAAACCCATTAAAAATATTTGGGACTCTTTGGTAAGGCAACTTGCTCGTCGAAAATATCCTCCAACAAACAAGAACACCCCCCCCCTCCGTGCTCTGATAGAGAAATGGGATATATTTCCTCGATAGCTGCTGAATAGTGTTGCTCAAAGCATGACATGATGTGTGGAATATTACATCATATTCTACTGGGGACGATACCAGTACTTATGTCTTTCTCATCGTCTCTGCTGTCATTTATGGGAGTTTTCCCATTGTTACACAAGTACCATCAAATGAAAACTTTCTCTTCAAAGCTAATCATTACCTTCTGTACTTTTCAGAATAATAAATTTTATATACTCCATGCCCTAACAGTTTGATAATAATATTTTATCATGCCATGTTTGTATGTCTTACCCCTTGCTCATCCCCCCCTTTTAAGCTCATTTTGTGATCTGTTTTGAGCAATTGTCCTCTAGTATGTATGCAATTATGGCACCTAAATGTTTGAACTCTGTGAAAAAATAATTTATTTTTCTTAATAAACACAGTAACTAAACTAGCTTTTAATAAAAGTTTTATAAAATGAAATTCAATACCATAATAGCACGATTTATTATTAAGCTTATACACATGTTAAGGGTTGTATACAAAAAATTAAAAAAAATCATAAACTTATCTATTAAAGCTATAAGTTAAGAGTATATTTTTATAAATTAAAGATGTTGGAATTATATATCTAAATTTTTTTTTCAATTCCCCAAATAATAATTTTGTGTGCTTCATAATATTATTTTTATAATTCTGAATATAATTTCACAATTCTGTATTATTATGATTCATATTAGTTATATTTTCGTGGGGGAAAAAGGAAGTAAAATGTTTCAACAGACATAGTTTAAGTCATTTGACTATTACTTAATGAGACGCGTAACTGCATTAGTTATTAATAATTACTTACAATTTTAATTATGAAATATTCGTCTTTTCAATTAATAGAACATTATAGTTTTATTCAAATACTGAGAATCTAACAATTCTCAGGTTCTGTGTTAAGCCAATGGAAATTTATCAATAATATTTTCAGTTTCAAAATTCTCATCGTTATTATTATCGAGGAAAATTGTATGCTACGCTTGTTTAAGAAATGAATGATTTATTAAAATCTTATTCTAACTACTAAACTAAGTGTAGAATTTAACAGTTTGGTTATTTTCATTAGAAAGAGGTAATGATAAGTTGTTTATATATTTAAATATTGTAAGCATTTCTTTTCTTTTCTTTTCCATTATTTTGTGTAAATAAAATTAAAGATTAGATTATACACAGTATTTTGAAGTTGTTATTAAAAAGGAATTTTTTTTAAAAAAATTGATAAGGTAATTGTGATTAAGGCGCGCGCCTACCGGCCATTTTCATTTCTTGAACGTACTGTTAATTCTATGGAATTTCTTCCATCGTCCTCAAATCTTTTCAATCTTAATTTTAATATGAAAGCAAAAAAGTACTTGTGAAAGAACAAAGAAAAAAAGATGGTTTCTGCTGGAGGAATTTTTTTCCTCCGACTTTTGAAAGTATTTTAGAATATTTCTTAACGATCGGTTGACCCATGAACGAATAATTAAAATAGTGGTAAAAATACTTTCAAAAATCTGTAGAGAAATGTAATTCAATAGAACCCTTCATTATTTTTGGTCTTTTCTAATGCACTTTTTTATATCCAAATAGATAAAACAGAAAAGATTTGAGGACGATAGAACAAATTCCATAGGATTAACATTGCGTTCATTCTATCAAAATGGCTTGCAAATGGTAACCTTAAGACAAGATCACAAATGTTATTTTGATATTAGTATAAGCATTCGAGAGAGTATGATAATATTTTGTACTTGCATATAATAGTAAAAATTTAATACTAACAGTTTTGTTACACTTCATAATGTATAATTGCAATTTCATCTCATTTGAATAATAATACAGCTACAGAGTTTCCACTTTTTATTATCAACGGTTTAGAATAAATTATATAAACTTCGATCTTCTTAAGCAATTATGAAACAAAAAAAAGCTAATAAGAAATTCATTTGTTGATATATAAGATATTAGAATCCAAAATCCATATCTAGTTTTTAACATTTATTTTTAATGGGTTTCCTTATACTCAATTTGTGTGGATAAAAATTTTAAAACCTTTTTTCTCACATTTTAAAGCTCTCAATGGATTTGAAATTTTCAGTACAGGATTTGTATGACTATTTGATAATGTAATTACATAATTAATAAAAATTAGTGGGTTAAAACTAATTATTTAAAGAAATAAATATTACTTCAAGTTTCTCGCCAAGTTGCCAAATTGTAAATCCGTCGCCAAGATTAAAGGTCATTGCTTAAATTCCAGAGCTAACAACAATAACAACCGGACTGGGAAAACGATGACGTTAAATAAACGTTAAAATGAAACAAAAAACGTCAAATAATAAAATACATTTTTAAACAAATTATTGAATAAATTCAATTTGACTCAACATTCTGTTTTGCTCTTAAAATTTGAGGAATGAAAAATTATGTTACCAATGTGTGAAGTTTGAAAGAAAACCCATGCTCAAAAAACTCGTTTTTTACTGCTGTTATTTAGTATAACGATGCGAATGAGGGAGGGATAGTTAATTAACGCGTCGCATTTAAATGCAACTAGGGCTATTCGACACATCTCTGGACCGTGATCAAGTGACCAAATCGACACTAGAGATGAGACCCTGTTCTTCTAATTTCGGTTTCGTTTCACGTGAGAACTGGTTTTCGACAAATATAAAATGCATCAAACTCTCTAAAAGACGGACTTTAAGTGACATCAGGTCTCTAACATACGATTTGATGGAAGCAACCATGACCTAACAAACATAACAGCGACAACACTTATATGATCAATTTGCAGACCAAAGAATTGATCAATTCTAAAGATACCAGTCGTTAAGTAAAAAAAAACTTAAAACATAGTTTTGAAAACATTCTAATTGCAAGAGCAACAAAACCCTCCTCCATCTACAATTTTTTTCGATAAATTACTTCAATTTTTATGGCCACTCCAACGATACCTTTGTGAACTGTCTGCGGAATTCATTACCCTTCTAGGGCGTCGTTCTGTAACGGTTTCTGTGGCAATTTTAATTCTTCGTTCACCGCTTTTATTGCTTGTAATTACCGATGAAATCCAATCGAATGTCTCTCGTTACCACTAGACGTTGATATCCACCTTTCCACCCAGACACATCGTTTGTGTATTGTGTCTGAGGAACTTTGAACTCGAGATTTGTTCGACACTGGTGCAAACACAAATCTTACTCTTAATGGGTACGTTCTGGACATCTGAAGTTCATTAGATTGTCAGTTTATGTAACCTGTAGTGGACATGATTTAAGGCTAAATTATGCCAACCATTAAGAATGTGTGGAAATAATCTTAATTAAATGGATTTCTTACTTTCTCTCTCTCTCCTCTTATATATCAAGGCTATATATTTATTTTATTATAATTAAGTAGACCTTAACGAATATTTATTTTTATAAATAATTTTTTATATTTTACAACGTTTTTCTGAATTTCACTTGGTGTGTGTGTGAGAGAGAGAGAGTGTGTGTGTGTGTCATCAAATTTTCGATCGTTAATTTAACCAACTTTCCATCAAGCTAGAGCTTTGAAATTTTGGGAATCGTTCGTACTTGCCTAACAATGCAATATTTAGACGTTTGCGACAAGTTTTAACTAATATTTCAATAGTTTTAACAAGTCAAAGTATTCTTTCCTCTCGGCGCTTTTAGGATTGAGGAAAAAATTTCTTTCCCCCTCTGGGAGCACGGGGCACTCCCCACACCGCATGCGGTATCGTAAACCTTTTGTACTCACAAAGGGGAGATACTATCTCCCCTTTACTATCTCCGAGATAGTAAGGGTTGCTGACTTTTAGTCAGTAACCATTTGCAAGAAAGAAAGTTTCCAATATTTGGCGCCATGTCTTATCACAATAATTTTTCCTGAATTCTCGTTCCCATTCTTTTTTCAATAGAATGACTTACAAACTTTCAAATGCATGTTTTGATTGTATGAGTATTATGAATTTTTTAATACTCTCACAAATGTCTCTTTTTAAGTCAATTTTAAAGTTAAAAATAACTAACAGTTTTAACTAATATTTCAATAATTTTCTCTAATAAACTTTGCCACCATATAAAAACGTTGGTTTTTATATCGAATTTTTATATTTAGTTCACATGCTTTTGGAACCTTAAAAGTTATAGGAAAATCAGTTGAAAATTCGATTCTACAAAAAGAAAAATGATTCATTATTTACTGCTGTATTCAAGGCTGATTCAAAACGCACTTGTATTTGAAAACAGATGGCTTCAAAAAGGTAAATTTTTGTTATCATTAAGGACTGCTGTTTGTTAAACGGAACTGAAACTAATTTGATAATGATTCATTAGTTAGTTTTGGTTTTGTATCATTCACTGCGAAATCAAAATTTGACTGCTGGCACGTCAAGTTATCACCATCGATGTAAAATGGATCCACCGTTATACACCGGAAGTCATTCAATAATCAAAACAATAGATTGATTCCGGTGAATCTACTCTAAAGAAGGCGAGGAGGATCTCATCAGTCGGAAAAGTTATGACGAAAAATGTTTGAGGTACGAAAGTCGCAATGCACATATAGAGTAATTGAGATTTAGACAGCTGTCAAGATACTTCTTAAAAACAAAACTTTTTCGATGTCACGGGTATTATTTCTTGGATTTTCTAAGGAGTTAATTAATTACCTTTGTAAGACTATCTTTATAGAATTCAAATAAACGTAACTACCTGATTTGAAGAGGTATTCGAAACTAGAAATTCCATACGATAAACATTTTATTCATGTATTCAAAATGGCGGATAGAATGAAGCTTTAATACTATTTCTGTGCGCATCTGCCGTTTATTACATTGCTAATGTCTGTATCTATAACGGTCAAATGTTAAGTAAATTAGACTAAAAGTTTATATCAGAAATACATTTATGTTATATTCTTGGTGTTGTATACAAGCTATTTATACATTAGGGTTCCTGTCTACGAACCATTTTGACTTCATGTGAGCTCTCTTAATTCTATGGAATTTCTACTTTTCTCCGCAAACCGAAGATATTGTTTTTATTTGAATGCGAGGAAATGTATCCGAAAGAGTAAATTTTAATAAAGGCGTCTGTGGAATTATATGTTCTTCCGGATATTTGAAAATATTTTAAAATATTTTTGAAACCCACTAGCAAATCATAAGAATTGACGTAAAAATATTTTTAAGAATTCGTTAGAAAAATATAATTCAGCAAAAATCCTCCATTAATTTGTGCACTTTTGAGTAGTGGTCTAGCCGTGAAGAATTTATTTATTTACATTTACACAGCTTACATTTTTACTCACTCTCTGGACCGTTATACTCCTTTACCATACAACTTATTACCAACCAATTGTTTGCAACCTTTTACATTTTATTACCAATCAAACAATGATTTAAATCTTTTTTCAATGTATATGGGGATGATGTGTTATATTTTTTTCATTTTGAGTATGTGATATACATCTTGAAGCTTAAAGAAAATTCCGTCTTACTACTCACATATTTGAATCTTCATTTCTTTGAATTTTGTAAGTAATTTTTATATTTTGATTTGTTGATAATTTTAGAATTATAGATTTTATTTTTGTAAATTTTATCGTTGAAATTTCTTGCATTTTTTAATCATTGAACTCTTTTGTAATTTGGATTTCCCAATTCAGCCTACCAGGAATTATAGATTTTATTTTTGTAGATTTTATCGCTGAATTTGTTTGCATCTTTCAATCATGAACTCTTTTGCAATTTGGATTTCCTAATTCAGCCTACCAAGTCGCAAAGGGGGAAGGTTGGTACCATTAAACTAGTTTAACCCCGCTTAATCGGTCCTCAGCCCGATATTGCTTTTTGAATTGCTGGGTTCCATATTTTCATTTATTTTTCTTTCATTGATACATTTCTTTCTGGATTTTTGTCTTTTTAAATATTTTAAAGTAGAAAATTTCTTCAGGATTTACATTACATTCACGAAACCGAAATAGCTTGTAGATGGAACCTTTAATATTAACATTCGATTTTCTTTTAATTTTAATTACTTGAGCTGTTATCAATAATGATTTAGTAATGTTGATTTTGTAGATTAATAGTGACGCCCTTTAACAATGAAATTCAAAATCATAGCTTACAAATTTAGTTCAAACTTAATACTATTTAAAAATAAAGAAATTATATTAAAATATACGAAATGTAGTAACATTTGATAAGTGTAAGAATTTATTGAAATTACTAGTTTTGGATATACGGAAGGGGATAAATGAAGATATTCTTTTAAATCTATATCCCAATCTATAGAATAATTTATTTGAAACTACATTTCAAGGCTAATTCATTTTCGTACAGCTGTATCGTGCTTTAAATAATTATTATTATATTTAAAAAAATTATAACCAAGTATATACTGATATATAATAAGTTTCCCTAGTTCAATGGATATATTTAACCTTCGTATACTGGGAAAAGTTTCTTTTTGCTTTCGGGGAGAAGATTTTTCCTTGATAAAAAAACTTAATTTTTTGTTGATGTTTTTCCTTTTTTTTTTTTTCTTCATCTGTTAGGCTAACACTTATAGCACAATATATCTTACTACTTGATGAACAAAGCTTATAAAAAATTCTACATTTTAGAATTACTGGGCAATGGAAAAATAAGGTTTTATGTAGAACTAATCATTATTGAAATCTATAGCACACGAAAGAACATGAATTTTAGTACACCTTTTAAGAAATGGCGGGAAACGTTTCCAAATAATTCCTAAAATATATAGGAATATTTACGAGAATGAATAAATAAACAATTTATTTTATAATAATGTATATTGTAAATAACTTTTAATTTTCTATTTTTCCATAAATGGGCCGCATACACAGAAAAAGACTGAATTACGTTAAGCAAATTTAAACTATTAATAAGCAAAAAAAACCTGTTTCTTAAGGAAAGTTTAATAAAGACAAATTTAACTCTACGTTAAGTTAAGATTAACATATCAGAATATACACAAAATCAAAATATAACAATATTAATATATGTATTTTAAATAGAGTATTACAAAAACAAGAACACACAAATAAATGAATTTCACACAAAGAGTTTTATAAAAACGTAACAATTTCATTCAATATGCACAGCTTTACTGATAAATTTCACTTCAGCATATCAGACTAAATTATTAAATATACCGAAGGCATGACAAGAATTTTAAATAGTTTGAAGTAAAGTGATGATAGTGATTAAATTTCCTAATCTTATATTCCAAAAACTTTGAAATAAGGATTATATTTAAAGGTTCTGAAGTTTCAACTTTAATACTTCTGTAAAGATAATACAGGGAAAACTTGTTTGGAATTTAATTTCCTACACTTTAATATATTCGTGTTTTAAGGAATAAAACTGTTTATTGTGTTTTCAAAGTTTATAAAAAAATGGTGAAAAAACAATTGGTAATATATATATATATATATATATATATATATATATATATATATAATTGTATTTTTACACAAACATTTTTCTTAATACTTTCTATTTAACTACATATTTTGTTCTTTAAATAACAAGCGTAAGCTCAGAAATGACTTAGACCGCTTCACGCTTCAACAATAATGACCCAGACACTGTATATGTATCACAAATGCAGGGGTAACTCAACTCTTTGTTATAAGAAAGTTCTTTCACCATTAAGGATTTTCATTTTTTTACTTTTCAAGTTCAATGTTTTCTTCTCAAGAGAGCTCAGTGATGATGGAGAGAGACTATTTTCATTAATCCTGCTATGATAGCCGCTATTAAGAAATGCATCTTAAAGTAAAAAATACAGATGAGGTAGCATTAAACAGTTGTTACTCTAAAAATAAGAAGAGAAGGAAGCGTCTAATATGTTTCCAAATGTTTCCCATAACACAGTACTTTTTAGATTGGAAATACTTTATGACGAGCCAAAGTTTAAATACTCTAAGATGTATTTCATTCAACATTCATAGAATAGATCAGAAATGTAACTTTTTAAACATTTTATGTAACGTATATGTTTCTGTAATATATTATACGCTGCATAATAATTCGATTTCAATAACTTTTGAAGCAAATACAGACACAAAAATTGACAAAAAGTACGAAAATTATTTTTATCGAAGAATAAAGTATACAACAAGCAATCGTTAGCAGCAAAAAGTTGAAACGGAAAAAGTTTTTGTCCCGAGGGTTTTATTTAATTAAAAAGAATTCTAAAACGTTATAAAATCTTTTTAAACAGTTTTTTCAGTTTGCAGTGAATAAAAATCAATCCTCAACTTCACATATATTCCATTATTTTAATTTACAGCAACATAAATTCTTAATTGAATCCGTAAGAAATTATGAAACTGAAACTTAAAGATGATAAGTAGGTCTAAAGATTTTGATTGAAACGAGAAATAGAGCAACAAAGATTATTATACCCTTTAAAATAGTCTTTCAATAGATATCAAAATTTCCAAATTATTTTCAAAAAAGTAAATAGAATCATAATATTGTAAACCAAAGGTTGAGTTGTAGCACGCTTCTCCCGGAAGTATTACTTGATAAATCCTTTTTCCTAAAGATGGTCTCGCAGCAAGCATTCATAAAAAGTTGTTGAACGCAACAGCCATATTTTTGTGTCTATTACATTCAGCTCTAACAAAATGAAATGTTTTGACATTTTCCAGATATTCAAGCTTTTGTTTATGACCCTAAATCTTTAAAAATGTACCAGCAATAAAAAATGTCACAAACATTTTGATTAATTTCATAATTTACTTATAATTTTCAGAATTTAAATATATCCAATGTATTTTAAGCAAAAAATTGCACTGCATAATATAATGTCTTTTTTATATTAGTTGTTAAATTTAGAATCAGGATTGTCAAACATTATTTCATATCTAAGAGTAAGCAGAGATAAACAGGTTGAAAATTCTTAGCAATTCAAAAAGTTTAAAATATTTTAAGAAAGCAAATATGTGAATGCAAAATATAACGTAGGAATAAACTACATCGACACTTAGAGTAAAGAATTTGCATGAATTCTGAAAAATAAATATTTTAAAATGAAATGATAATAGTTTTTCCATTATGAACACATTCAACTGAAAAAAAAACCTGAGAGATATTACTCAGCAGTTGAAAAATATGTTGAGAAAGCTTAGAATTTCGAAAAAGTTAATTTTAAGAAAATCGATGTATGGATATAAAAATTTAATATTGTTTTAAATGGCCAATAAGTGAAGTTTCATTACTTTGATTAAAGTATTAAGACTTCAAAAAAATAAATTTTTAAAATAAAAACATGATCTTCTAACCATTATAAACAATTTCAAATATGAAATTCTGAATATCAAACTAGAATTGTTTCTTATTTTGTAAATTTTAGGGCATTCTAAAATCGAGTTTTTATTCAAATTATTGAAATACAAAATTATGAGTAAATGCAATTGCCACAAGATTTTTTTAGAAAAAAAAAAAATGCTTGATTAAATTTCATTCGGTTCACTAAGACAAAAATTAATATATTTTTCTTTAAACGCAGAAATAATCCGCTTTTTTTCATTTATCTTGTCAAAAAGTACTGTTCAAAGAAAAAGTGCTCTAATTTCCGAAAATGCTTTTTTCTCTTTTTTTGTCAAAAATAATGGTTTTTTGAAGAAAAGAGCATCAAAGAAAACTTCTCTGAGTACTTTTTCTGTGATTAGTTAAATTACCGAAAATTATGCATGCTACAGAAGCATAAAATATTAAGTTTAAAATAAAAGATAATTTTTTTTTTAATGCGAGTATTTGATGAGTAAACTTTCAAAGAAACCTGTTGGAAAAAAATAAACGAAAAGAAGAAATTCCCTCATACATTGTGAAATTTAAGAAACATTTCTTTTAAGCTTAATCCTAGTCTATTTTTTGTATATTTTTGGCCTTAATTAAACACAGCATTTCTTTTAAAATATAATCAATCATCTGTTTTCCAAAGGTTAGTGCACCAACCGATTGTTCACCTCTTAAACTGCAATGTCCAGTTGTCGAATTAACATGAACTGATTTGGTTATTAAAGGTACCAATTAAAGGTAATTGATAGATTTTGTAGAGATAGATTATTGTTGTAGGCAATATAGACATCCAACAAAAAACTCTTAATTTTTTTAAAAAAATTTATTAATTTTTTGAAGATTTCTAAGTACTTTATTTTAAAAAGTTTAATTAATTATTATACCTGACATTACACATATAAAATATAGATATATAGGTTTTAGCAATTTTTACAGACTTTGAAAGAATTCATGAAAAAAGTTTAATTAATTATTCTGTTTAAATTCACCCACACGATATAAATTTATTAGTTTTAGTAATTTTTACATACTTCACAAAAGAAATACTAAAAAAAAGTTTGATTAATTATTGAACTTAATAATTAAATTTGGAATTGAAATTCATTAGGAAAAGCATAATACATTCAAAAGTTACGATGTTAATTTATTTAAGTATTTTCTGCCTTAATGATATTGAATACTAAATTTTAAGTCACTTCTGCTGTCTTAATCATATAACATAAAAATGGTAAATCCAATAACCACTGATTTTGAGTTTTATTTTGTACATTCATAGCAAAAAAATGTACTGCTCGTTTGATTTTTAATTTCTTGAATCATGGTTTAAATTTTGTAAGAATGTTGTAAATTGAATTATGTTTTTTTCATTTTGAATTATGTTTTATGGTTTGTGAGGAATAAAATTTGTAAGACAAAATGAACATCACACTTTCGTGGTTTAAAATATGAATATCGTCATTTGAAATTTAATCCAGGTAAATTAAGACCAAAATGTCTGAACAGGTATTCTAAGTCTCATTCTTATCTGGTAATATGAATACAGACATACCTTAAGCATTTGAAAACAAAAACAAAATTTATATTAATTACATCAATATAATACTTTCTGTTATTTTGAATTCTCAGATTCATTTATATCAACTTTTCTAATTTATATTCACAGTTTTAAGTGCCCTTTTGAAAGATTTCTTTTCATAATAAATTTCAATTATTAGTTTTTAATGCATTTTAAATGTCTCTATTATTCATTTATTTCTTACTACAAATTGATTTTATCCCGGGATCCCTAAGCAGGGTCCAAAGGTTTCGTTCAGAAACGTCTCATTGCGTGAAATATAATCTCTAAGCCTTTGGATGCATATATCAACTTTTTCTACTTTGATTTGTAATCTGAAGGACCTCGCAAAGTGATACCCCAAGTAAAATGATCATTTTTCACTTTTTAACAGGGAATTACTGTACTCAGTAACAAATTCAGTTCAGTAATGTTAATGCGTATAGTTTAAAATATTATTCTGCAGTCTCATATCTTCAAACTTTTGTCATTTCGATTTGCAATCTCAAAGATTTCCCAAAAGTGATAACGATGAATCAGGTATATCAATTACTATCTTAAAAATATAATTTTTGTTCTGGAATTATTACATATAATTTAAAAATTCGGATCAATTGTGCAAATATGTGTGATATAATACAATATTCTGTGGCCTACTTCTCCCAGATATCAGCTTTTCCAACTTCTATTTGCAACCTTAAACAGCTCCCAAAAGTAATACCCCGAATCAAAGTGCATCAATTCTTTATTGCCTTTCACTTCCTCATTCTGCATTCTCGAATTCGTGACCGAGAAAACGAACCCCGTCTTAAGTGACCATATTTCGGGACTAGTCAAACAACACCAGAGGAAAAATGGGGCTGCAACATCCTTCAATCTCAACCACTTGCCCGGGCACCTTATCTGCTGGGCGAGCTGAGGAAATGAGTTTTCCATGAGGTATGAAATGGATAAAAGGGGATCCTGCACCCCCTTTGCCTCTTCCCCCATCAGGTCGGGGGTGGGGGGGTGAGAGATGCGTGATGATTGCGCGGAAGAAAGGATTGTTCTGCGCATTAATTTGGAAACTTTGACGAAGGAAGAGCAGACGTAAGACTTGAAGTTGGCGCTTGCTCAAGCGTTTCGAGGTCCTTATTAAAGGATCTCTTCAACTCTTTGCTTTCCATATATAGCTATAAAATAAGGTTTCATCGAAGACGAGTGGCGCAAGTTGGAGTTGATGTGCCTTATATTCTGAGGAGTATTCGTATTTTTTGGAATGTGCCAATCAAGAAAAAGGAGGGAGGGAATGCGAAGAATAGTCAATATTGAATGGCTTCCAACTAGATGAATAGAAAAATGTATTTTCCTTCAAGATAGGTTAAAACGCAATTAGAGGATAAATATTGGTTATTGTCTCAATTTAGATATATTCTATGTTTATGCGTATATATTTCAATGAAGGAAAACGCAGAGACTAGAAAATGAAATGACTTCCAAACAGTAGAAAAGAAGAAAAAAAAAAATTTTTTTCTCCAAGATTAGATAAAAATCCAATTGATTAGATGAGAAATATTAATTATTAATGTAATTTCTTAGGTATACTGTAAACATATATAAGAAGCTTTTCACTGAAGGGGGGAAAGGCAAAAAACTAGTCAAGATCGAATGATTTCCAAACGGATAAATAGAGAAGAAGCTTTTATTCTTTTAATTTTGATTAAGACTCAATTCTCAAGAGAAGAAATATTAACTATCATTGAAGTTTAGGTATATTCAAAGCATTCGTGTGTATATTTCAATGAAGGAGGAAAATGTAAGAAATAAACAACATCGGATGGCTTCCAAACAGATTAATAGTAAAAAAGTCTGTTCTTTTTTTTCTGAAAGTCTAGTTATAAAAATTTAATTGATCAGATGATAAATGTTAGTTATTATAGCAATTTAGATACACTGTAAGTATATACATGAAACATCGCTGAAGGGAGAAACGCAAAACACTGGTCAATACTAAATGATTTCTAATATGAAAAAAGAAAAAAAGTTTTCTTTCTCTTTCAGTATTGGTTAAAGTAAATGATCAAATGAGAAATATTAGTTATCATTGTAATTTAGAAATTTTTTGCCAGCGTAATTTTCAGTAAAGGAGAAGAGTAAGTAAGCGCAATATTTCATAGGAGAAATATTAATTATAGTTACAAATTAATTTGTAACTTTTGATATCTGTTAAAATACAAAAAAAAATTTACTTTTACACCTTTTAACGTATCAAAAATTTCAAAGGGGGTTCATAAAGTATTTGGATTTGAATCCAGATGGCGTCATAAAGGGAAATTGTTGTTACGATTGGGTGCTACCATCTATTAAAAGGAACCGAAACAAATTCGACATTGATTCATAGCTTAGTTTTGATTAAGTAGTCATTCGCTGCCAAATTAAAATTTGATTGCTGCCGCGTCGAGTTGTCATCGTTAATGATAAATGGATTCATCGATATACAATCAAAACAATGCGTTACTTCCGGTGATTTTGCTCCAAAGAAGGTGAGGATAATCTCATCGATCGGAAAAGTTAGGGCAAAAACATTTTCAGGTTGGAATGGCGTCATGATCACGAATACGAGATAACTGAGACTTAGACAGCTGTCTAGTGAGTCACGGTTCTTACAGCAAATCATTTTTAAAGCTACGAGTGCAATCTTTTGCATATTCTAAGGTTTTGCTTCTGATCAACTCTCGTATATATGAATTATTTCTTTATGAAAACCTCCCGTAGGAAATCAAAAATTTGTTAAGTTTGCCGGAGTTTCAAATAGTAAAGTTAGATTGATTTATAAGTTCGAGGAGTAGGGTACGCTCAGATGTCTTCCATGTAACTTAATCAGGGTTTAAAATTATGACGTCCGTCGCTAATAGCTTCCGGGGACGCGATAGTCGAATGGTCATGATCCCGACCTGTGCTCGTTCCGTCTAATAGTGAGTTTGAATCCCATTGCCAATAAGGATCACCTAGTAATGAGACTGAGTGAGTATTTTTATTGGTGTAGTGTGTATGTTTAGAGAGTTGGAGACGGCTCAAGAGTAGCCAAATCCTCAAGACCGAGGTTCAAAATTACGAGGTGCGTTCCAATGGCCCTTATGTTGTTTCTGTGTTCAACGTAAAAAATCAATAATACTATTTATGAATGAACTTTGTAAATTAAGGGAGAAAATATGAATCATGTCGTGTGTGAATTATCTTGTCATTATATTTCAATATACACAAAACACATAATATCTGATTTTTCTTTTTAGGCATTTGTATGAATATGTTCATTAAAACGATATCGAATCCAAGTAATAAAATACATGTTAAGAAGATTTATAGCTAATGTAACAACTGAAAGTTTGAAAGTCTAGACTTCTAAATGACAAAAGTTAAGCAACTACATTATATTCTCAGTAACAAAAATATGTTCTCAGTAAATTACATTGTTATTTGGAAAATTTTAAGAGACTACCTCTACGCAGAAGCCGTGGAAGTAGGTTACAACGCTTTGAATACTCAAGCTCGAATTTTAGTTTTTCTCAGCTGGCAAACTTTTCAAACCTTCAATTACGTATTGTTTCGAAAACACTTCATCAAAACAAGTTCGACTCTGCGCATTCAAGCTTCGCACCATAATCAATTTCATTCTGTGTTCCCAGCAGCTTGTGCCGTGTAAATAATCCTGCAGGAAAACAAACCAGAGAATGATAAATCATTTATCACGGAATTCGCCCTCTTCAAGTCAACCAGAATATCCATAGTTCTTGTTTCTGGATGGTTGAGTTTGAAAAGTTGGCTTGTTGGAACCCGATTTAAGCAAATAGTTTCAGAGAAAAAACATATTATGCAAAAACTTACATTCGTGTCAATATTTTTGTCTTTATTTGAAATTGAATGTAATTAGATTAATTATATGAAAGCAAAATGATGATTCTTAACTAAGGATATTTCTTCTGTGAAATTGATAATGGTGCCACAAAAATACATTAAGTTGCGGATTTCCTCTACGTCAAATCCATGGATGTTGCAAATCTTCATATTAGGATGGTGTGGATGTAGGAGAGGGGGGGGGGCAGCTTAGGTGTCATTTTTGTATCTTTATAACATTGGACTATCTACTATTTAATCTTAGCTAACTTTGGAGATTTTGTATAAATTGAATTGGATAAAATAAATCCTCGACCCAACCGATTGAAACACTGAATTAAATGAACTAAAAAAGAAATATTATAAATTAAATAGAAGAAATACATAAACACACACGCACACGTACACACACACATATATATATAAATATATACTTTTTCAATCCTTATAAAATTACTCTTACTTCCTTTTCGTACTATTTGAAGCTAATTGTTTTTTTATAAAAGCTAATTTTATTATAAATTTTAGCTAATTGTTTGTCCAACCATGATGAAAGAACTGTACGTGCCGACGTAGCTAAACACAGCCAGAGAAAGGAGTACATTAAATCATGCAGACACCTTTTATAGGTGTGGTGAAAACGGAAAACCTCCCAAAAAAAGTATTTAATCGGCAGAAAAAAGGTGTTCTTGATGGAATCTAGCACACGCTATATAAAAGAAGAATTCAATATTTTTTAAACCGTAAGAAAAAGTTTGCATTAATTAATTGAAATAAATCACACATACATGTATTTGTATGTATGGAAATCATACACACATATATATATTTGTATGAATAATCGAAGCTAAATCTATTCAGAAGTTGGAGGATACGGAATATTATCAAATCATCGTAGTTGACGTGTGTGAATTTGTAAGAGTAGCCAACGCTCTGCTTAGAAGAATTGGAGTGAACGCAAGTTTGGTATACTGTTTTGATCCACAAGTGTTTGTGATTAAATTTGCTCTCACCCGATCAAGTAGGAAGAAATTAATTTGATTATTATTCCAAGATAAACAGCACGTATGCTGAGTAATCACAGATTGAGAGAGTGAGCAAACATTTTTATTCACAATTTGATAAAAATAAAAAGTTTGCACAAAAGTTTGATTCTGTCATCTTTTGAATGTCTATTACTATGACTTACATTTAACGATTACTGAACTTTTAAATAATATAAATCGAAATAAGTAAAAAGGAGAAAACTTTGACAGTTGTTCAGATTTATATGGTTCCGTCACCCATGTATTTCCTCTAAGTTTGAAATTAATAAACAATATATAAATTAAGCATTACGTTGGTCTTAGTGCTCTTAAAGATCCTTCATGTAGTGTGACTGATGTACATAGGATCAAACTTCCATTAGGATGGTGTTGAAAATCGAAGAATGGGGTGTCACTTGAGTTATTGTCCTCTTCTCTTGACTCTAGTTTAAAATTAGGAAGTCATGTCACCAATAGCTCTCGTGTTGCTTCTAAGTGGGACGTAAATCAATCAATCAATTAATCAATTAATCTATCAATCCGTTACATCAGAGTTGAGATTCGGGAGGACACGAATTTTCAAATATACAGATGACCTTCGTAAAATGTATATTTTAGATTGAGATTGTTTTTGTATAATGTGATCGGGGTTTCCATGGAATACGATTTACAATCTTTCTTGCCTCATTCCTCAAACACACGTTTATGGTCTCGAACTCTTGACTCACTTTGTTTCAATTCAACCATGTTTACCAGTTTTTAGTGGGTAGCGAGTGTGATGCACTTGATGAATATTGGCACAAAGTCTCATATTTGGGGAGGTTTGAAAGTTAGGGGAGTGGTGTTTATTTATCAAATGACAAGGAATAAAAATTACGAGGCTGGACGCAAATCAGCTTTGTATCCCTTTTTAAGGTGAGATGCTTATAAATAATCAAACAATACTAAATTACTTTTAAAAAATGATTAAAAATTTTTATTGCATAAGTAATAATTACATAATATACATTTAATTCATGAAAAATTCATCAAAATGAACTGGTTATATATTAACAATTATTTTGAAATTTCCAGTATTACATTTTTTTTAAAAAAAAAATGTTTCATAAAAAGCAGGAATTACTTAAATATTTTTTTTTATTTCTCTCCAATGTGATAGGTGCCTTTTTCGTAGAATTTTCTCTCTCGCAAGCACATACTTCAAAATACATTTTCTTTCTATGTATTATCCCTATCTATAAGCTTTCGGTTTGTATTTCTTACTAAATAATTAATAAAACTCATAATATAAAAATATATACGTTATAAGAAGTATAATTCAATTATAAACTTACAAATAATATAATAAACTTAAAATAAGTCAAACTAAAAGTTTTTAAAAGCTTCTTATTAAGAAGACAAATGACACAAAAATGGAAGATAAAACAATTTAAAATGCTGTTTATGACTTAGGATAGAATTGCGTAGCTGATCATATTTTATGGACCCAAACCATTCCGTTCAGAAACCAAATTTATATTAAAATGTTGGGACAATCAATCCAAAAATCGGAACAGAGTAAAAAATACACAATTATGTATATATAATATCAAAATTCTAAGTTAACTTACTTAAAATAAATTTTCACAAAACTCTCACTCTCCTTTCTTTCTCTCTCTCTCTGTACATATATATATATACGGGGAGTTAAAAAACAAACAGAGTCAGTTATTTTTTTTATTGTTTTACTTTGTATTTGTGATTGCAAAGAAAAAAGAATGAACATGGGAATAGTAAAGACTCACTTAATCTTCTGTCTGGACCTGAAACAATTTTTTGCTTTTATGGCTTAGACTTCCAAAGTAAAATATATTTCGTCAACTGCAAATTGTTCCTAAACTATAATACAATGTATCGATTTTATGTTTTTCTTGTTTTGCCAAAGTTTGCTTGAATTTTTCGAAAAAAAAAGGTGAATACTTTGTTCATAGATACTTCAGTCATAAATTTCGTATATTTTCCTTTTAGGTACTTCGGAAAAACTGATAATTTATTCCAAAATTTAAGAGGAAGTTTTCATTAAAAGCAAAGAATTTAGAGTTTCAAAATTACTTTGATTATAATTACTTTTTGGCAGGAGCTTATTAAAATATTGTGATTAAAATAACATGATAAAATTTTGCTTTAATAAATGATTCATTTATATTAGTTAATCAATAGTGTTTATTTTGAAAATATGTTCAAGAATTGAGAAACTACTTATTTGTATATTTGTAGTGTATTCTGTAACACTGCAAATATGAAATGGGACTTACAGAAGTTAGTAGAACCAACATAAAGCAGTGTAATATAAAAGACAAATTACACATAAAAAAGTCGGTGAAGGAAGCAAAATGAATGTGATAAAAAAAAATTATGAAATTACAAAATGAAAACCATGACGTAATAAAAACAGAAGTGAAATTACAAAAATAAACCAATAAATATATTAAAACTAAAGCAATGAAGTTACGAAATCGTATAAATTAAATTACAGAATGAAACTAACGCAGCTTTACTGGAAATAAGTTGGAAAAAATTTGGAGTGTTGCTGATTTTGAGAACATTCAGTTTGACTTTCAAGCTTTTTCTTTCTTTTTTCAACTTTCATTTAAAAAAATAATCATTCAACACTTTGATCTCCCCCAATACTATATACAAAATTTAGAAAAGTGAAGGTTTAGTCTATTGAAGTACACTTTAAAAAAATTGATCAGAAAGACGCTGAGTGATTTTAAAACTTATATAAAAATGACGGTACGACAGCCTACTTGGAATAGTTGAGAAACCTTCTTTGTCAGTATATAATGGGCAGATAAACGTACAAATTGTTTCGGAATGAGGCAACGCTTTCTTCGGGGTTTTTTCCTTATAAAAAAAATTTGGATATTTTAACTGAGAAATCAATATCTCACATGGTTGCAAGCTTAGCCAAGAAATCAGCTCTAATTTCCGAATAAAGGAACGATATTCTACCTGTCAAGGACAACGTTATCTAGATTGAAATTTAAGTTTGACATCGAACACTTAGTAGCTAAAATATTTTTTATTATTTACCTATTTGGAGGGGTGGAGGGAATATGAATAATTCTTACTCGAATTTTTTTTTTCATTCTTTACAAATTAACTGCTGAGTTCTGTTGATATTTTTGTCACATAATATATGAAACTGAATGTTTTAAAGATTCCCCAATTTAATGAAGTTGCTAAAAATTATTTAAAGTATTGTAGTTTAATACATATACTGATCCTTGGATTATTATAAATATTTAATAAATATCATATTATGTTCTGACTCTCACTTGTATGAACTTCTGTAACTCGCTATATAAAAAAATTTTGAAAAGAAGTGAAGCTGTCACAGTTCTAATTTAAAATGATCGGCAACATTCTGTTTTATAAATATTAAAAAGAAGAATTCGTTCAATTCTCCATCCTAACTTTCCACTTAGGAATTAGACTAATCAAAACATCACCAATTTCATGATAGATAGATTATAAATTCGACTCTCAATTCCACCCATTGCCAGAGTAGGAGCTATTTAGTCACCTGTAAGATAAATTTCATTATGTCAGCAAGAGCTCATATTGAATGATTCGGTATTTAATGTAATGAAATACTGGACAATATCTAGTACCAAATGAAACCATCTTATTTAGTACCAAATGAAAGTCGAAAATAAATTTATAAATTAGTATAATGCTATGTTCTGTAAAGAAAATTAAAAATCAAAAATAACTGCGCAAATTTCTATTCGTTAATAAGGTAACATTTATGAATCTATAAGTTTAACACTGAATCTGATAAAATTGCCTGAATGTGTTTAAATTATTTCAAAATAATAATTAATTCTAATAAAACTTGCTCCTTTCACTCACGTTTCTTCTGTAAAAGTGATGGTGACAGAAAGACACTCTAAAATGCTTCAAAATATCTTTATTTATTTTTTTATTTTTTTAAAAATAACTACTAATAAATAGAAAGCGGTTCTTTTCCTACGCGGATGTATTATTTATGAAATATTGCTAAATAGAATATTCGGAAATTCTTTACGTGTTTCGAAAATTATAAATTTATGGCCATGCTTTTAAATAAAATGTTTTATTTGCGTTCATCTTAAAATTAGGTTTCTGTGATTCTGAAACACTTTCCTCAAAATTTTAATATGTTCACAGCACCGATATTTGTGGTCAAAAGGACAGGGTTGCATGAACCCGCCTGACGTTGTATCCACCAAATCATATGTTCCAGTATGATTCCACAATGAATCCGCTGTATAGCGAGGCTGAGGCACATAAAATGTATCGAGATCAAAAGTCCTCCCATTGGAGTGGTTTTGTAGCTTGGAAATGGAGGTACCAACTCTAGTGTCATACTCGTCACTTGACCTAGACTCGAAATTACGAAATCCATCACCAATTGCCTTCATATTCCTCTGCGTGTGACGTTATTAAACAATAAATAAATAAATAAAAAGCGCCTATACTTTCCACATTATAAAATTATATATTTTCTTTTGCAGTGGACGTAATTTTTCCCTAATAAACAAAAAATTCAGCTAATACTTGCTATCTTTATAAAAATTGAGAGCGATATGAAAACAATTATAAATTTAAGGTAACTGAATCTAATTTTTGAAATTATACTTATTTTCAATGTGCATAGAATGCTATATTCGAAATCATTGCTTTTGATTTTTAAAATGAAAGATTTTTTAAACCGGGTACAAAATAAGCTCAGGCGAAGGCCTTTCAATTGCATTTAATTGATTACATAAGATGTTTTTCTGAAGTTAAATGTTTTTAAATTAGTCACAAAAATTTAATAGCAATATCTCTCTCTCTCATTTCAAAAGCTAGTATATTTATAATAAATCTAAATTATCCTAAACACCCTGATGTTTAGTCCACATTTATGCTAGCAGAAGACATCAGTGTTTCCTCCTTAAAATCAGTGATTTATTAAGGGCAAATGATCCCAGAACTATGCATTTTAAAATAAAAGCTGTGAAATCTGATTACATGATTTTAAATTTTTATTCAAACTAAGTTCTCATCTAAATCCTTAGAACATGGATGGGTTGTTGAAGCCAGCAAATCCCCCACCCAATCCTTTCCCTCTTACCATCCTGAAAAGCAATGGCTTACCACTACTTAGACCGCTGTCCCGCGCTGTCTGTGCGCTTGTCTGTTCATTGCATCTGCACAATGGCAGGTAAAGGGTCTAGCTGGTCATTAAAATCGGAGGAACGCCTTTTCCCGATTGGCGAGCAGATATGAGATTTCCTAGCTGAAAAGGGAGAACTTTTGGGAAAGATTAGGGGCCCTTTTGGTTCTCGGGTGGCTGCTTCTTATTTGCTATCCCCCAACGTTGAAAAGGAATTCGAGTTGTTCGGATTAGCGCACGATTGGGTTTCGCGACAGTCGCGATTAGGAAATTGGAAAAATTTTTGGTTTCGTTATCTGTCTGCTTGGCCGAGAAATTGAATACCGCAGAAAATGATGGCGGTGATTTCCTCGGTGGTTTCTAATGGATAGAAATTAGATCGGGATTTGTGATGGATTGCTGAATTTGTGATGGTTATTTCCTTTGAATGACTTTCGGGATCCATCAGTTTCTTCCACAAGTAGTTAAACTGGAAAAAGTATTATAAAAACCTGGTTTATTTGAAAAAAAAATGTAAATTTGGTGCAATCTTTTCCTGGGAGTAAATGTGTTGTTGTTATCCGTAAAGTTTTAATTATTACTAAGAAATAAATGACATATGTAGATAAATGCTATTCTGTGTTTAAATATTTGTTTTTAAGTACATTCTGTAGCAAATTACAGCTATTCATGATGGTTTGTTTAGTTTCAGGAAGACATTATTTGAAATAAATAGCAGTATGGAGAAGGTAGAGTTGAATCTGCCAAATTCTACAATGGCGGACTTCGAAAAATCAAGAAACGCTGGGAGAAATGAATAACTCTAAATGGTGTAACTATATAAATAAAAAATCTTAAGAGTAATAAAAGAAAAATTAAATTTCTTTACCTCGAATATTTTGCAACAAT
>BMAW01029896.1:1869-20432 GCA_019974015.1 Nephila pilipes | reverse complement strand
GTTTTTGAAGAAAACATTTTAAATTAATATTTCGTTCAAACAAAACGAAAAATTAAATATGTTGTCATACCAACAATGTCTTTGAAAAATCCATAAAAGTATCTGACGTTAAAATACAAGATTTTTTTTTTCATATGAATCCCGAATTTTAGATAAGATTTATAGGAATTGTTTTCTCTCTCTACTTAACAACAAAACTGAGATAAACTTGAGTCTATCCTCTAATCTCCAGTGACATAAACGATTATTTACTTTTCCGTCTTTAACATCGATCTGCAGTTTCCGAGAGATAATTAGACGACACGAAGTTAGATGTCGAGGAGTAGTAAAAGCAAAAATAAAAAACATGCCGCAAGTACGACTGAGAAAACCGCTAAAACCGCAATAAATGACACTTCATCCCATACAATATAACTTCATCTCCTCCCTTAATAGCTTTATCCTTGCTCTTTCACACCCTCCCCCTCCACGCGCTCATCCCTTAGTTTTGTTATCTATCTCTCTTATCCCCCTGTTCCGATCAACGATGCTAAAAAAAGAAAAATAGGGGATGAAAAAAAAAAGAATAAGCCTGCCTATAAATAGAAAAGGATAGAAAGAGATTTGGTAAGGGTTTTAATTTTCTGTGGAGATACTTTTTAGATAAGTTTGTAGAATGTAGAATTTACATTACAATGTAGGTGGTGCTCAGGCAATATCACTGAGTTGTGTTGCTCCCAATGTGAATAGAAGTAATCTGAATGCGTACAGCTTCTGTGTAAATATAAAGGAGATAAAAAGCTACTTAATGCTTCTTTTATTTACTTAGAAACATTGTATACATATATTAAGTCTACAGGAAAGTCATGTCCGTTTGTGAAGTGAAAGAAAATAGTTTATTTGTCCTTCATTTAATAATATTTATTATACAATACATTTTCCGTCGTTACTTATAACCTCTTACAAGCGTGATGGCATTCTTTAAATGTTCTAAAAATTGATTCTTTTATAATAGTCAAGAACTGAAATAGTACTTAGTTGACATCTGAATAAGTTTTGAATTTTTTTCTTCAAAACATTTTGCAGAGAAGAATATACGTGATAACTGGATGATGCCAGGTCTGGAGAGTATGGTGGCTACGACAGAACTTCCCAGCCTAGCTTTGCGATATTCTGACGAATCATTAAAGCCAAAGCGATTTGGTACTATCATGATGAAGAATATGCTTTCGATTGATCATCGCAAGACACTTTTCTTTGAGTGTTTGAATTTGAGTGCTCCATTTGTTGACTGTATATCTCTAAACTGAGTTTTAAGTTAGTTACAAAGCTCATAATAATTACATTGATCCTTAGACATCCTACCATTTACATGGCATTCTCTTGGTTCAAAGTATATTTCTTTCTTTGTAATGTATTCGTTATAGTTTAATTTTTCTCACCAATTATATTCCAATTCAAGAAGGGTTCGTTTTTGCTCTCAGGAAACATAGCTGTACATATGACGAATCGATAAGCTGTACATATGACAAATCGTTTAATCGATCCTTAACTCAGGAGGCACCCATTTGGAATATTTATAGACTAAAACTGATAATTAGGAATATTATGTTGTTCAATAAATATTATTAAATGTATGAAAATGCATTATTTTCTTTCATTTCAGAAACCTATAGGTTTATCCGGTAAATCTAATATATTTAGCACACACACACGTGTGTGTGTGTGTGTGTATTATGGCCAAGAAAAAAACAAATCAAATGGATAAATAAATTTAAATGTTGTATCTGGATTGGGATAGATTGACTTACGTAACTCGTTCTTTGGGATGTCCCTCAGACTTATTTATGTTTTTTCCATTTATACAATAATCAAATAGGTATTGGTAATAATTGCAAATATTTAACTTACAAGCATATAGAAGAGTATAAGTAATTAAATTAAGAAGTAATTAAGTAGCATTAAGAGGAAGGTTTTGTAAAATAGTTTAACTAGCTGTTTGCAGTTTTAATGCTATTGAAGTAATAGTGGGCAATAAATGCAAGTTTTTTCAAATGTCTTAATGAAATTCAATCTTAATGTTTATTCTTCTTTTTTAATATTTTACCAAAACTACTATAAAGTTCTAAAAACGTTTTTTAATAATTTTATGAGTATGTTAACACCACTGTCCGCAAAAAGGTAATCTGTTTTGAATAATTAACTTAGAAGTTCTAATAAAAGTGAAATAAAGTGACAATTTACACTGACCTTACTTTATTGGTTATACCATCGACATCTTGTCGTAACAATCAAACTTATAAAGTACCAGAATATTGTAAGCTTTTGACAGTAAAAAAAATAAATGCAAACAATTATTCAATAAAAAAAATTCAGATTATTAAATCAAACATTAAAATTAAAGCAAACGACAAAATGTTAAGGTAGACAATATTTCGCACGCATATTAAAATAAAAGAAAACGATAAATTATTAAACTAAATATATGTCGAGAGAAATATAATAATTGTTACTATAAAATAAAAATAAAAAATAAATATTTACTTATTAATTTATTCCCAATGGTTACATAATAATAATGAGTTGTTAGATTTTATTAGTATTTTATAAAAGTACATATTTCACTTAATAACGTGAAATCTAAATTTAATTTACCATCTAGAGTTGTATATGAATGCATATAAAATATATTTTATGTGGGAAAAATTACTCGAAAGGGAAATGAGTACAAAAATGAAATGTCTTGGGCACATATATATGCTTCAAAACAAGATTTTAATATACATAAAATGAAATAAACACAAAAATATTTAATGAAAAAAGCGTTTCATATAGGAATTTTTTCTTTAACATTAGGTTGAAGTATTTTAAAAAGCTATACACGGAGAGCTGTCTTTTAATTTTACGTATTCGTTTCTTTTTATCTGTGGCTTTTTATTAGTTACTTATTATATTGAACAAGGTCACTTGTGTTCATTTAATACAAACGTGTCTATGAGTGGAACTTAATTAATATATTTATACATAACTTTTAATTTTTAAATGAATATGAAGACTTCAGATATATCTACTACTTTAAGATATTTTAATAATTAATTTAAAGTAACTGAGACACATAAAAATGCTTCCAATTTTACATTATTTTTTTATTTTTCTGTTACAAATTAGGAGACTTTTAGAGTATTTCACAAAAAAAAATTATGTAAGAGAATTTTATAAAGGAAATACTTGAAAGTTGAAGTATAAAATTATAAACAACCGTATCGAGCTATTGAGAAAAACACATTTATTTGCGTTTTTCTCAAAATGTGTTGGGTCTGTGGTAGCCTTCTAGTCCCGGTTGCGGAACCGAGGCCGGCTGTATCTCGTCCAGTCGATGGTTCAAACCTTGATGCTGCTAAATTTCGCCATTTATCCGGGGCTCATACACGCTAAACCTGTTTGGCTCAAAATCTTCCCATTGGCATAGAATGGAAGTTAGAAGAAGGAGGTGACAGCTTAGGTGCCTTCCTCTTCCTTTGCTCAATATTTGAAATTACAGGGTCCGTCGCCAATATCCCTAGTGTTGCCTAAAGTGCCACGTTAAAAAACCAATCAATCCCAAAATGTGTTTTTTTAAAGGAAAGAAGGGTCTGATACACTTTCTTGGACATCTACTTTATCTATATAGATGACATTTTACACATTATAGAAAGAAGAATATTTACTCTACAGTGAACATAATTTTTTATCTATCAAACCCTTAAAAAGTTTAGGTATAATATATCATTTGTATATTTTTAAAGGAGAATTTCATATCATTAAATTTTAAATTTTAATCCTTATATTAAATTCAAATTTTGAAACTGTAACTTTCTCAGTTTACTGACTGTTATGTTTATAAGTTCTTATCAAAATTTTAAAAATATAAATTTTGTAAAATTTATGAAAGATGTAACTAAAAATAAGTTTATGATAAACGTATATAAATGTATGTTATTGAGTATTAATTGTTAATACATAATTATTTATGCATTTACATGCTTTTTTCTAATAAACAAAAACATACGTATACAAATATCTCAATGCTGAAATGTGATATTTATTGCTTTTAATTTAAATAAGGGATGATTATTTAAACGTTGTATAAATAAGCTTATTTTTCCATGTCAAAGACGTTTCATTTACTTTAAAATAAATATAAGCTGTTAAATTAAAAGTTTAATAATAATTCATTTAATTATGAATCATTTTATTTTGAGAAGCATATACTCATGTGAAGAAAAAAGCTATGTTCCTGAGTTATTTACATCGATATTTTCATTGATGCAAAAACTGGTAAGGACAGAGAAAAATATCGTTCCTGAAATGAAACGTTTAAAAATATTATTAAAGCTAATGCATCTTTGCATAAATTCTGCAGTTTTTTTTTTTTTTTCGTCCAACATCTCTTTAATTTTTTTTTCTCTTTCCATTCTGTAATTTGATTTATAAATTAAAAAAAGAAAAAGAAAATCAAAGAGAAATTACGCTGTCGTGGCAGAAAGAGTAGGGAAAAAAATCTGAACGAAACAAACATCACAGCCATATCAAATGAACTCTTCTTCTTTAAAGAACAAGTTAGCGACTCTATTTATTTACTGAAACCATTAATTTTGTTAATGAAGATGCAATATTGCGCTGTTTCACCGATGTTTCTTTTCTAAGCTATTCTTGCTTTTATAATTAAGTTAATATTTTTTTCCCTTTCTTTTTCCCTTTTTCCATTCTTTTACTTTTCAGAACTCAGTAAAAAGTGTAGATAGCTTTTGTTGTGTCACGTTTACGTTACGTCAGATATTGTTAAAAACGAATAAGGCTTTCTAAATCGTAGCCGGAGGACTCTGTGAAAAAATGTTTCCTAGAATAAATATTATTTCCTGCATCCAATTAATTAGATTATATCCATTCCTTCGAAAAAGTTTTTAAAAGTAGCTGGTGCCTCTGTAAATATTTCTAAGATATCGAATTAATTGCGCAAATGTAGTTTATTACATTTCTATCAATTTCAGAGCTTTAAATTCGTATAAATATGATGCAAAATATTGCTATGAATATTAAATAATACTTCATACAGGCTAAGCCCTTATCATTTATTAAATAGAATTTTGGGAAATTTGTTTCGATTATTTTCGCCAAATGATCATTTATTAAATGTATATCTTAAAATTATTATGAACATTGTTTAAAGTAACATAAAACAAATAATAACGAAAAGTAAAACACAAAAACTTGTTTAAATATATAATTTAATACTTTTACTGAACATATAAATGTAAAAATAATTGAAACATTTTTTTTTAAAAATTAAATATTGCTAATTATAATTATTTATAAGAAGTTATGAATTCAATACTTCTTTTATTTCTTAGACACACTGAAAATTTCAAGCATATTTTTTAATCAGCAATGAGCTCGATATAAAATCATTCTGTGATAAAGAATATATATATATATATATATATATATATATATATATATATTAGAATTATTACTCTAATCTTTTAAAAGCTCATCATTGTAAGTAAAAATTGTTATACTATACACTATGCTTGAAAGTCTTTTAATAAATTAAAGTCTTTAATAAAATACGAATAAAAATGTTAACAATTTCTCTAAGTACGTTCAACATCTTAAAGTTAAATTTCGAAAGCGAAACTTTAATTTATTTGTCGTAACTCATCCAACCTATTATAATATTCAGTATACCTTGTTTGTTAAGAAGTATGTTGTACGATGTTTAATATTTGTAATGTACTCTAAGACAGTAATAATTCGAATTTAAAATGGTGACGAAAACTATTCTTTCCAATGATGGGAATGTTTAACATTATTCCGTATGTTCCCCGTATTAAACACTTTTTTTTACTGAAAAAAAAAGAATTAATGAAATTCGTCTCTCGGTGTTGGATTTCTTAAGCAATCTCACCACCGTAAATTAGTTAATTTGTTTCAAAATGAATTCCAAAACACACAAAGAAACGTTAGAAAATTAACAAGAGATTCAATTCATTCATTCAAACGCATATCCAAATTTTAAACAGAAAACCTCCCAGGCCTTTAGTCGTTAAAAACGTTTCTATGTACCTAACCATTCTTTGGGTAGAAATATTTCTTTTTCTTTTTTTTTAAGAATACACTTTTCTTTCTCTCAGTGTGAGATTTATACTCAATTGCTGGGGCTGGAACAATAGAAAAAGAAGCAAGCTTTGAAGAGGAAAAGGAAAATAAAAGCGAGCGAACATTTTTTCCGAGTTGAAATAATGGTAGAAGATGAAGTTCGAAATAAAACTAAGGTTGGGGAAAATAAGGAAGAGAACTCAACAGCTCTGAAACTCTTACCGTGTGAATACGCTGGCGTTCATTAAACTTTCAGAGCACAGTTACCGTGTGTATCAGTGTGTACCTAAGGATTCAGGTGAAAGAAGTGTAAGTCTCACTATACGGTTTTTTTCTTTTCACGGTTCGTTACATCACTAGAAGAGAATTATTTCAAAAAAGTATTTCTTAATAAACATTTCTTGGAGTATAAAATACAGATAACTGTAATTTTATAGGCATAATATTGAATGGAATTTATAGTTGGCACTCAATCGTGTAAGAAGTATTTGGCTTGGTATAAATAAAACAGATAATTGTAAACGTAATTTTAAATTCAGAATGCATCAACAGTTTTAATGTTTAAGTGTTTGAATACATTTAATGATAATTCTTCTTGAGAATTTTTACTCCGCTCTAACTATGCTTATTAAATATCCAGAGACAAAGAAAAGTTTCAAACAATAACGTATGTAAACTGAGATTCTTAAGCGAGGCATATGAACTACCAGTCTTTTATGGAAATACAAATATTTATTATTTAAAATGTACGTTGTGAATAGATTAAAATTAAATTTGCTGCTAAGATGTTGCAATTTTCCTAAAGATGTCTGTTGTGAATATATAAATTAAAAGGGAATAAACTTAAGGTGCTTCGTTTTTACTGGTAAGTATGTGTGATTGTTTATTAACGTCACTCTGAGAAGCAATTCGAGAACTACTGGCGACGGACCTCGTAATTTTGAGCCTCGATAAATGACGAGGTAGACATATGAGCTGGCACTTCTCTGTTTAAACTTTCAAAAACGTCATGGGAGGACTTGGACCTGGACTGATTTAACATGCATCAGACCCTCTATTGGGAGATATTTATTGACATTAGGGCTCGAATTTAAAGTTCGACGGAAACCACGACCCAGCGAGTCTGCGACCATGTCCCTAGGCTGCAGCAGCCTGACTGGTAAGTGGAATATAAGAAATAAATAAATGCAATCAATATATATACAATACAATATATTTAATTTATTGCTCAACAAAGAATATTTTTATTCATCACAAGTAAATCAAATCTGTCTAACGATTAATATATATAATAACGCTCATATTCACAAAAGCATATATCTCATAATATTCATAATACTAGGTACATAGATGCAACAGATAATATATCAAAGATACCATATTTAAAAGGAATAAAAATGAAGCAGGGTTATAACTATGTAATGTTTATTTTTCTTAGAAGATGATTGATTACAGTTACTGATTCAGTTCAAAAGCAAAAATTATTATCATTTAATGCCGTATTTATGTGTTATTTGTATTTAAAATGCATTACTTTCAAAATTACTCGTATATTAATTAAGGAAAGCAAAAAAAAAAGGTGTTCAGTGCTTTCATTTAAAAAAGAAAACTGTTAAAAAAGTTGTAATTAGAAATTAGGTAACAAAACACACACAGGAAAAAAGTATTTTTTCTTCAAATAAAGTTATGTATAAAATATAATGCTTACCAAATAATGCTTATAATGAATACCAAATTTAAATTAAATATAAATGAAAAAGTTTATATTATGCAGCCGCAAATTTTCTTAATTGAGGTTAAATATTAGTTTTTAAAGCCAAGGAAATAAGGAAAGATGTTTTTTTTTTCTTATTTCTTTTACTTTTTTTAATTGGTCAGTATTTAGGTCATGTTACTGTCAAGATTAGACTAGCTTAAGACTGTTATAGTGTTTGCAGTTAAAATTGAAATTCCTGAAGAATTTGGAAGTAAAAAAAAAAACTTATAGAATCCTTAAATAACAGGAAAAATTATGTTTTAACTTTACAAAAATGTTTTTCAGCAAAAATTAAATAGCACAATTGGTGTTCTTACTATCTTATCAATAGATTTGTTGGACATTAAAATGTATATGTATTAATAAGATGTTTAAAAACAGAAATTTATATCCTTTATTTAAGAAAAACAGTGCACTGTATAACCAACATTGTTTTTATAAATCTAAAATTAAAGATTTTTCCACACATAACACATCGAGTTACCTCATTTTAATACTATTTCAAGTTTTTATTAAAAAATATAATATCAGATGTAATAAGATTAATAACTACACTATAGCGCATCTTAAACTACAAGAATTATTAGGTTGAAAGAAAAAAAAGTTTGCAAATTCGTCATTGATTAAGTCATGTGATTTTAAGTATTATTTTATATATTTAACTTTTAATTTTAATTGCCCTATACTTTGAAATAAAATTCTGCAATGCGTGTCACTTCTTACGAATTTTATCAATAAGTAACAAAAGATGTTTCATTTAATAGTTACTACCTCATTACTGTACTTATATCAAAAAAATTTCTTTCAATGACTTGGCTAAATTCCTGTTTATTTATTTCTATTTTTAGCTAAATAGTTTATTTCCTTTGAATTTTCAATTTTTCCCCCTTTCTTTAGAATCACAACATTAATATATAGCGGATATAAGCTTAGTTTACAATTCCAAAACATAAAAAAACGACTGTAAGAAAGCGTATTTTACTAATTAGGAAGCAAATAAATTTTTTGAAACCTGATCATTAGAATTCCATTTTATGATTCGAATTTCCCACATCCATTAAAGCAGCAAAACATGCATTCTTTTCATGCAATCTTCCAAAACGAAATTTTTTGGATGAGATTGAAATCAAAACCTTTACAAAAAAATGAATCCAATTACTTTTTTCACAAAATAGTATTCATTATAGAGAAAATGCAAAACAAATATAAAAGTTTACAAAAGAATTTATTTATTCTGGAAATACGATTACTAATTATTCCTTCTTCCTTCACGGAAATATTTTTTAATTGATGATGATACAGGAACGTAATTAGTGTAGTGTAATATGAGAAGAATATATATACAATTTAATTAAAATTTTCAGTACAGTATTTCAAAGAATACTTGGTAAAAAATATTTGCAGTTAATAACTGTAGTTTGATTTTCTTAAAATTTAAATTGCTTCCTTTTTGAAAGAAACGTATTGTAACAACAAATGAATTATACAAGTTTATCGTCTGCAAAAATACGTTTTTCAGTCTCTAGCGCATTGATGTAAAAATTATGAAATTCTAATGATCAGTTCGGAATAAAAGAGTTTTGTTTTAATTTTATTTTACTCAAACTCAAGACTTTAGGTTATTTTTTTAAAATTTAAATGAGGAAATAAAAAGTTTCCGGTTATTGCAAACATAAGCAGAAAGGAAAAAAAACATTTTATTGTATGATGCTTAGCTGTTTGTCTTATCAAAAATATTAAGAATTATACAAAATTTAGAAGTTTCTGTTAATTTTTTATTAATTTCTAATATATAAAATACTTTAATTAATTACTTCTATGAAGAGTATAACTTATCAAATATATTATTCCTGCTGTCTGACTGTCACGAGGCTTGACTTTGATATTATTCTAACATTGACCTGATAATATTATATTTCTTTATTTCATTAATGTTACATTATTAAAACTAAATTTTTAAATCTCCCTTTTTATTACAATATTCTTACAAAGTAAAAAGTTATATCATCAATACATAATCCATATTCTTAATTGATTCATAATTTCATTAATGTTACATTATTAAAACTGAATTTTTAAATCCCCCCCTTTTCTTACAATATTCTTACAAAGTAAAAAATTATATCATCAATACATAATCCATATTCTTCATTGATTCAGAATTATCTATCTTTTTAATACACTTAAAGGATTATGAATAATTTTTTTCCGTTCATTAATTATTTTACATCTTTCTGTCACATTTAATTTGAAAAACCAAAATATTTTTAACTAATTCTTAGTTTGGTGCTATCCCTTTCAGTGACATTAATAATTTAAACACTAGTTCAGTTATCTACTGTTGACTCAACGTAAATGTCAAGAAACAGAAAACGTTGAAAATTACTACTCAAATTGAGAACAAAATTCAGTGGAGACTTTGAAGGTTTCCCAAAAGTTTAGCTGTAGTTTATTATCCTTTCTGATTGAAGTTGATGGAGAACAAAAGCGGTCAAAGTTCGAAAACTTCGACTGAATTTTAGGCTCAATTTACCCTCCCGGAGGAATATTTACACAGCTTTGGCGTAGAATTTCTGAAAAGTTATCAACTGTAAGAAAATATCGCATGCAAGCAGAGAAAGAAAGACTTACACCATTATTTTCTGTTTACCTCCGAGACGGTTGTAAGGCTAAAATAGAAAAGAATGAAGTGCAGAGAGAATGAGAAAGAGAACACTTTTAGAATTTCATTTATTTTTCGACTATTCTGCATCTCAAAGAAGAAAGGAAGTTTCCAATTCGAATGTTTATGAAATTACCCTCCCTTTCCATCCCTACGCATTCGAAAAAAGGGAGGTTCCAGGATTGAAGTGCGAAAATTCTAACGACGTGGCCTTTTCTCTCTCCTCTACTACTACATCCCTTCTATACCCTATTTTTTTTTTTTTTTTTTCGTTTTAACATAGTTTTTTTTATATTTTTTTTTTCGTTCACTTTCATACACACCTTCCAGAAATCTTGGTCGGCGTGGAATCTGAATTCCATTTTGTTTCCGGTTCGTCGAAATCGAACAAGTGAAATGACGTAAGTAGACCCCTCCCTCCACTTCTTTTTTACCTTGTTCGAATATTCGAAGTGAATGAAATGTTAATAAGAAAATGCAAATGGGTATTTGCATTTGAAGAAAGGCGACAAAAAGTCACGTGGTAGCTATTGTAATCATATGTTTTCGGGCAAAAGCGATCACTGTAAACAGGAAATACATATAAAATGCGCTTATTATTTCATTTAAATTTGTTCCTAAAATTGCGATGGTATGTAGGGAAGATATTTGTTCTGCAAAATAAAATGTCATATGCAAATCTCTGCAGGAACGGTTCCTCATATAATTTAAAATGCTTTCTATGCATATATATGAATGTTATTGAAAAATGTTTTATAAGGTAAAATGTGATAAAAAAAAAGTTAATCAACATTTATTTACAAAATATTTTGAATTAATAACAATAAAATAAAATCAGTCATTTCACATAAATTATGGATAAAAGTTTGTTTTTTAAATGTTATAATAAAAAAAGTTGTTTACAAAAATTTTAATTACATTTCGTTTAAAGGGAAATGCATTTATATTTAAATTTCAATAAACAACATTACGAATAAATCTCATGCTTCTTATTATTTCAAATTCAATTCTTTTTCATAAAGTGTTTGGAGCTGGAGAATTCAGAATGGATTTCCAATATGTCTTTCTATTTTGAAATTTTTGACTGAAATTGTTTGTGAAGATTGTTCGCAAAATATGTAAATAAGAAAACATTTCTTACATCTGATGAATAATTATAAGACACTAGTAAACTAATATGCAAGCGGCATTTCAAATTTATTTTGCAGCATACATAATTAATTAAAAACCTAAATGTCCGAAATAAATAAATAAATATTTTTTATGCATTATATTTCACATTATAATATTTTAGGTATCGATAAATTTCAAGTGAAAAAGAAGTTAATCGAATCGATTAAGAATTGAGTGTTGACATTTCTTATAAACTTCTAACGAGCAAATATTAATTCCTTATTTGCATACATAAAAAGTGCATAATTTTAGAATATACATTTAGCATGTGCTTTCATTTAAATTAACATTTTATTTTCAAAATTTACCACAACATCAGAATAGCATAATACACTAAGATGAAATAAATAAATTCATTTAATTAAATATCAGAATTGAAACACTAAACTTTTCCTAATTGTCATTTATTATTCAAATTGACAAGTTTGTACGTCTGAATTAAAACTTTTGAACACACTCGAACTTTTGGACACACAATCACAAGTACTGTCATTTTTATATTGATACTTAAATCTAACCCTGAGGGAAGAGTATTTTATGTCCTCATTTAATTCATCTTAAAATAAACTTTTCATTCCTGACTATTTCTGGATGTTTTATTCCTGCTTTAAAATATATGTCATAATTCTTGAAAACTGCAATCACGTCTGGCTAATAATTCATAATTAACGTTATTCTTTCAAATCTATAAGTTTCGATATAAACTGCTTACATTAGTAAAAAAGGCTATACATTTGAATTAATTTAATGATAAATAACTTACAGAAGAATACAAACTTTAAATTCAACTATATTTTGAATTAAGATTTTAATTTTATTGATACCTTATATGTAACTGAACAAAATGACCTCTAATCAAGGAATTTGATAGATGATGTAAATAATAAATATTATGTGGCATATTAAACGTCTTTTCTTTATTGAAATAAATGAATATCGATATAATAAAAGGAATTTTTAACTCAAAAAATTTCAATACTCCTTAAAAGAAATATTTGAAAACCCTTCTATAAATGAAGAGATTTCCATCTTTTTAAGAATAAAGGGGCTATTTTTAAAATAATCATTCATTAACATACCGAGAAAAGTATTTTTCAATTTAACTAATAAACTGCATTTTATAAATATCAAACACAACTAAGTAATTATTATAAAAACTATTTTTCTTCTGATGAGGTCTCCTTTCAAGTTTTTCATGTAATAGAGACGAGTAATTATCATTTTAAAAATACTGCGGGATTCGATAACCTTCTTTTCCTTTAAAATTTAGCAATTTTATGGCATAAAAATATACACATACTATAAACTCAAGCTAGAAATTCTTAAAATTATTATAAATCTAATAGTCATATAAACACTTAAATTGCTCAAGATTGATATTTCAGATGCATCTACTTTGAAATGTATCTGAATAAGAATAAAATTTCTCGAATACAGATATAAATTTTGCAAAGACATTTAATTTTGCTTGACATCTCAATAAAAAAAGCTTTTATATATTTTTAACCTATGATTGACAAATTAAAATATAGCTTTTTAAAAACAAATATAGAAATAAATACACAAAAAATAATTTAGAATTTAGGAGAGGAAAAAGTTCTAATATAAAATATATTTCAGCATTTTTGAAGCCGAAAACAGCGAATTATTTTTTACAATAAAAATTATTTGTAGATCATTATTGTTTTATTTTATATCTCTTAATCTAAATAAATGTTTTTTCTCTTTCGAATGCTTTTGTTCAATTGTTAAAAAAAAATACTTAGAAATGTTCGCATGGGATACTGAATTATATGCATAAAAATGCAATAAAACTTCTATTTCTTCCTAATCAATTAAATTCTTCGAATTCTTTTTTCTGACGAGTGATTTTAAATTGAATATATCCATGTTTTTTAACTATTTTTTGGAGCAGTAACTATATCTTGTACTTGTGATTTAATTTAATTCTAGGATTGTGATTTAATTTTTAAACTTAATTCTGATATTTTTCCACATTAGTTACAAGACTCCTCAAATAGTGGGGCTAATGCACATTAAATCTTTTGGGGCACAAAGTTCTCATGTTAGGATGGTATAGAAATTCGGGGAGTGAAGCCCGTGCTCAGATGTTCCCTTAACTTCTTGGTTCACAATAAATAGATTCGTCAATACCTCTAGTGTAGCTTTTCAGTGCGATGTTAATAAACACAATCAACTAGCCATTTTATATAAGGTATGGATAAAAAATTTCCTTTGTACTTTGCGGAGGTATTGTTGTTATCTTAATGCTAGAATGTTTTGCATTTCTTCTGCCATTACTATTGACCAATAGATTTTTAAATTAAATAATAAAATACATCATTTAAGGTATCAAGATCGCATTTTTTACTTACTCGTATTTGCATACTCGCAATCTGAAATTTTTTTGAAATACATTGATATTTGCTATCAAAATATTCTCAATGCTGAAATATAACCTAAAACTATTAAAAGAAAATTTAATAATCTGCTTTTAATTCAAAAACAAAATTTGGTGTGGAAAACATGGTGAAAATATTACATAAATTGATTATCGGAATAACACTCATAACTCAAAAGTAAACAAAAATATTATTATTCTGTAAATTTTATCTCATTCATCAGAATGGTTTTGGGGGGCTGGTACTACTTTCATGATGAAAATTTTATTACTACAATTTTTATTGTGTTTCGAGTCAAATAACAATTTAAAATAAAAACAAAAGTTATAACAATACATGATTTACCCCTTTGTTATGAAAAACTTATCAATTTCACAGCCATGAAAGTAGTAGGGGCTCTTAAAAACTATATAAGGAAGATGCCATATGCGAATATGTCTAGAAAACTGATTTTGAAAAAAATCAAAAACAAACTTTTAAATGCGATTAAAAATTAGCTACCGAGTAAAATTCAAATCCCTGTAACTTAAGTTCTAAATAAAGTATAAGCAAAATTCAAATACTATTAGAAAGAAAAATGTTTATATTGTAAACTGACTTTAAAAATGATAAATCGAAAATTTTGACAAAAATGACGTCTGAAAGGTGTACGGATACCTTAAATCAGTTCGAGAATATATTATACATGTAGAGGGGAAATTAGGACATGTTCAGAAGGTGTATTTTATATTGATTAATTAAATGCTTCTTAACGCATCTTTAAGCAGCATGACAATGACTACTTTCGAAGGACATCGTAATTTTGATCCTCGGTGAAGTGGCATGGACGATACCTGATATAACATTTCCTCTCCAAAATTCTTCATCATGCCAATGGGAGTACTTAGAAAATCAAGAAATTTAAAACGGTTGGACTTGGGAAAAATCAGGACTCGATTCTATTAGTCGACAGAGGGAACACTAGCTACAAGATATTTCCCATTACTTTTTGAATAATTGTTTATGGACGTAGCACTCAGAAGCAACACGAGGGATATTGTCCAAGACCTTATATTTTTTAACTTATTTCAAGTAACGAGGACAACACACCTAAGCTATCACCACCCTTTCCAAATTTCCTTGCCATGTCCACGGGACAACTTAAGGCTTACACGAATTTAATGTGTAGCATCCATGCTATACGGTGGGTCTTTATTACAATCAGGACTTGAACAAACGACACGACGAAACAACGCCGGACGTGAATTCACTACCGTGACGACCACTAGATTATTATCAACACCCAAGTTGTTTTCTAATGCGACATTAACAACCAACCAATCAATCAATTTAAAGTAATTTTCATTCTATAAAGCCATAAAAGCCTTATAAATTATAGGTAACTGAGTTTTTATTAAGCATAATTTAGCCAACTACTTCTAATCTTCTCCCTGATTAAATGATAATAATTATTGAGAAAAAATATAATAAGGAATGCGTACACATTTTTTCCTGTTGCTTATCAGACATTTTTTCCTCCGTCTACCTCAGATTCCATCCATCATTGTACAAATATCCACAACCCCAAAAATCAACCCTCAAAGAGCCAGAATCCGCCCAAAATATGAGAACTGTCTGTCATGGAAAGTCGTACATAACTCTCGCTCCCTCTCCTCTTCTGCAGTTTGCAAACACGGCAGAATCCTCGAAAAGGAAATGGGGTTTCTGCATGGTCTGTGACATCTTTTCTCTGTCATAACGCAACCTGGGGGCTTTAATCTGGGGAAGGAGATAGACGCCGCGTACCTTTACGAAATGAATCGATGTATTCTATTGGATGCGTTTGTAGAACGAAAAAGTCCCTTGGGCGATTCCACTTCTCCAAAACAGGATTTAAAAGTACCTTCTCGATGAATGAGAGCGGATGATGGGTTCGGAAACTCTAATTAGCCGCTTCTTATGTTGGAATGGCGTGTAATCTTGGATTAGGGTTGTTGGAGTAAAGTATTAGGGCGGATAACGTATGGTAATTCGCTAGTAATAAGATGCTTGTTAAATTTTAAAGGCAAGCTAGTGTTTGTGGAATAATGCGAAGGAAATGGTGGTTATCTCATTGTTTTAAACTTAAAAAGTAACTGCACATTAAGAAGTCTTCTTAAATACAATATAATTATTGAAAAATAATCAAATTTTGGTGAGAAATTTTTTTAAAAAAAGTCATGTCCATTTAAAATAATTACAAGGGTGGTTCAAAAATTACCTGTAAATGGGACATTCAGAAGAGGAAATGGAAATGGCACATAACTCACTGTAGTATTGTCCAATGATAATTTTTTATTTTTCTAAGAGGTCAGCGAGTATAATACCCTGCGCGTCCTAAGAAATTGTTCCGTAACTTTTTTCAGTCGATTCGACCATCTTCGCTTCCTTTGAAGCAGAATTAACGAACGGAAACTATTATTTTGATTGTTGCTTGATTTTCTATGCATAATCATGAATCTAGGTTCAATCGACAAACTCAAGCAATATGAGAACAGTAACTAATTGCAGCAGCAAACAAATTTTTGATTTGGCAGCAAATGACCACCAAATGACAACTAATTTATAAATCAACCTCAAATTTGTTTTGGTATTGTTCAACAGATGGCAGCACACAATAGTAACACCATTTTGATTTACCAACACCATTTGACATAAGAAATGGATACTTATTGGACTATCATTGTATATGAATAAATGTATTAGGAAGAACATGTTAATACACTAACTATAACTTCATTTCTAAGATATAATTTTTTTATTAATTGGAGTCTGTGTTGTAGAAGGCATATAAAAGACCAGAGAAATTATATTAAGGTAAAAAAACAATTTTTAATCAAGCTTTTATTTAAAAATGGACTAAGAATATAAAAATATTTTTCATGTAAAATACTATATAAAATGTATAAACACTTGAGGAGCTTAACTGAAATATCTAAGTAATTATATATAAATTAAGTTTAATAGCCACTTTTTTCTGTGTGAGAACAAAAGACATATTAGAGATTATTAGTTACACATTATTATACATTAAAAATTGTTTTATAATTTTTAGTGCATCTTTAAATAAAAGCTCGAATTATTTTTTAATTTACATATATTAATTCGTTTTAGTCTGGGAATTTGAGAATAAAAACTCAATTACGGGAGTTAAACTCATGTGTAAAATTTTAACTAAATTTGACGTTATTAAGTGCAAAACCTGGGTCTCTAAGTACTTTCTACGTTCCTCTCCGCTTGAGTATATCATATTTTATTGTGATTGAGTTTATTTGATTAATTATTAACATCGTACTTAAGAATAACACTAGGACTTTTGGAGACGGATCTCGTAAATTCGAACTTTGGTCAATTGACGATTACGAAGCCTGATCTGGCAGTTTCCTCTTCAGACATCTAGACCAAGTCACAGGGAAGACTAGGGACCTCGACCAGATTAAATGTACATTAGTATTGTCGGTGGATTTATACGTGTAGGCAAAATTTCTACTCGATCCTGCGGTTATGGTTACCACTGGATTAAATTTCGTCTGCAAAATTTAAACTTGTAAGATATATATATACATTTGAGCATAGCAAGTTAATTAGAAGCATGTAAAAAGGAAAAGATGACCAAGACAGTTGTTAAACAAAGACAATTTATTGTCTTAAGTTTAAGATGTGGTTTGTTTTGTTTTAACTACTGGAAAATTACCACTTAATTTTTTTCAAATTTTAAAGAGTACTTTCCTCACAATGAGTTTTATTTTTTCTTAAAGTAATTTACATGCTAGCACTTTTATTATTCAATTAACACTTTTAATGAAATTTCCACAATAACTCTTAAAATTTCGAGTTTTCAAACGGTGTAATTTTTTTATTAAATCAGACTGAGAATCTTTGGATTTTACTGCGATAAAGTATATTAGCTATATTTGGAAAATAATTCTTATAGCATTAATTACGCTTTGATTCATATACCTGCATGTACAGTTTTTATCCACGATAGGAAATTCTGAGAGCTAAGTTTCGAAAGCCAAAAAATAATGCAAATATATATGAATACAACAATATTTTATAAGTAATAAAATCCTTTATTCATCGCATTGATGTAAATAGATTCAAAAACCTACTAAACAAATTTCAAGAGCTGAATTTTGAGTGAAAACTAATTTTGAGATTCGTATTGATATATATATATATATATATATATATATGTAAAGCAGTAAAAATTATTGAAATATGAAATTTTTCTTTTAATTTTGTAGAAATATAAACATGTAATAACAGGAAAAAGAGAAAATCGTAAAATATGAGAATTGTGAATAATATTCATAAATACTTATAAAATTTTTATTTATTTGAAAAAATATAACTTATATGCATCCAATACATTTTTCACTTGATTTTTTCTTATTAGATGTTAAAGAGCAAGCTATCGTATGATTGAGAGAGT
>BMAW01029895.1:0-29388 GCA_019974015.1 Nephila pilipes | reverse complement strand
CGCTTTATCCTTCTCTTTTCTTCTTTCAAACGTTCTTGGACTTTTTCAAATACTTTAACTTTTACATCAAACAAAATTTACCAATTTACTTTCATGTGCTATCACCTTCGTTTTGTAAAGTCGCGCGTTAGGTGCAGGTATTCCTTGCCTCATCAAATCGCAAGCTCAGCAAAATTCCAGGGGTTCCTCATCAATGCTGAACGTTGGTCACATTCTTCTCTCCGTTTCCACTTTGCACATGAAACGCGTCGCTGTGTGCTTTTTCGATGTCTTGCTTCTGATGATAAGTACGAATTACAAGAAATTTAATACAGAGCTTTTTGATTTAAAATCCTTGACTCTACCGATTACACCAAGATACCAAAATGGATTATTGTTGGATTCGCTATGACACGATACGTCATTTTAGACTTGAAAAGGGTGGGTAATTCCTCTACGTATATATGTTCTATAATTGTTGGTTGTAATATATAAACAGAAAATAAACCAGTTGTATGAATCATCTCACACATTCACATTAAAAAGCTATTCCAGTTTAATAATGCGAATAAATGAAGTAGAAATCACTTCACATATTTACATGAAAAACATTTTTCAGAAAAATAATGCAAATAAGTGATGTTGTTTTCAATTAGTTTATCTAGAAATGTTGCAAAGAAAAAGTTATTACACTTACGCAGTTCAGAGAAAACATAATCTTTAAGAAATCAGCAAAATTAATGGAAGACAAGCGTACAGATGCAGGTAAAAAAAATATGCGCAGTTGTAAGCGAATATTATTTTGTATATAAGAACCAAAACATATCATAGATTACAGAGAGACGAGTACTTTACTTTAGAATAAATTTGATGGGAATAGAGAAAATATTTAAATAATACTGACATGAAATCTGAAGAAACAGATTAACATCTCTTTCTTTCTCCATGCTCTTGTGTAAAACAAAAAATAGTATTAAGCTCCTGATGAAATTTTAAAGGAATGTTCGCAGCATTACCTTTATTCAAACTATTAGTTATGCTGAATAGTATACTTACATTTAACTATATTCTAGAATTAAAAGTATTATCCAAAATAGTTAGACAATTCAAATAGGATAAAATTCTCCTCTTTTGTTGATGAAAAACTGATATTTCTGAATATATAACTAATATCCAAAAACGTATAATTTTGTGCTTTAGGATTGAAATAAAACTTTAAAAAAATTATTTTAATTGTTATCATTGAAAACGTATATTTTTGTTGAATGCATGAATGGAAAAGTTCTGGAAAAATAGCTAAAATTAATTCTAACTTTATATTAAGGTAAGGTACACGTTTTCAGTTCTTTTTTTTGTATTCTACTTAGAAAATTAATCATGTTAGTTGACACAGTATTTGACAAGTATTATTAGTTTGAAAGATACAAAAGTGAAGATTTCCATACTTCTTATTAGAGTATTGGGATAAGATTTAAGAAATTCGAAACAATAGTAAATTTCTGTAACAACGGAAACAATTCAAGAAATCGCAGAATATCTTAAAGCTTAATATTGCTTTTACTTCCCATAAACATATTTTTCCCAATATTAATAATAAGTACGACTGCAATATTTGCATTTGGGGTGCCTCAAAAATTATAACATTGATTTAAAGGAATATAGATTTGTTAAAAATAAAATTAATAGCACTTTCCATGGGAATGAAGAAAAGTATTTAATGTATTTCTGTATCAAATGTACAAAAATAAAAAAAAATTTAGAAATTTTTTTTAAAAAAAATACTTTTAAAAATTTAGGTAAGAAATTTATATTAATAATTTTGAGAATTTTAAAATACAGAAGCAAAAAAAAAAAATTAAATATTCTACGGAGAAACTAAAATAAAATTAATTTAAGTCTTTGGATTCATTACTTAATAATCGCCAATCAAAATTTTAACATTTTTCTATAATTTAAATATCTGAAGAGCCCTTTATAATAATCTAAAAAGTATTTTTATGTTTGCCTTATAGTTTTTAAAATGTTTCTTCTGCTTCAAGACTTGCTTCTGTACCAATTTTAGCTCCTTATTATTTAGATCCGTAGATTAGTACGTTACTAATTCCCTTTCGTATATATATATATATATATATATATATATATATATATATTTGAGGGAGCATGCGAGTTTAATCAGTCCTAAATGAAGGATAAATGTAAATGGCGTTTTATTCACATATATTCAGGACAAGTCGAAAACATCTAGAATACCTTGGACATATTAACAGCACAAATAGGAAATACAACATTTGTAAAAATTAGAGACCCGACAGAAACAAGATAGCATTTGCATAAATCAGCAATACAACACTTGTAAAAGTATTCACTACACTTCCAAAATCATTCAGCTCATGAGCTTACGTCTTACAATAGTTCTTTTAATAGCAATTACATCAATTTGAAAAGCTCTCAGCTTCCCAGCTTACTTACAACATGGATAAATATCCGTTGTTTCACTTTGTGACACCCCCCCGGGAAGATTAATTCAGCCTATGTTGACCGTTTCCGATTGATTTATTCTTGCTTCACATATCTCTGCATTTGTAGCCTCTCTTTTCACGTGAGACATCCCAGTGAATATTTAGAAATATTAATCACTTTCTTTCCATTAGAGATTTTAGCAAGGTTGGCATTTTCGAGAAATATCGCTTCATTGCAAAATTTACCACATTTCTAACCATGTCACTAAAATGGTCGCCAAATGCGTTGCCAATGTTGAGGAATTCCTTCGCTTTCTTTGACTACGACAAAATCTCTGTAAATGTCTTACTACCTTCATATGAATAACGTTGCGAAAAAGCATTATCTCAAATTTATAATAATATCATATATTTAAAAATGTATAATTATTAAAAATTCTAATAATATTTCATTTTAGTATATCAAGTTATATTAAAATACAAATATCCGAAATAAAATCCACAAACATATTCATGCAAATGCAAACTCATTTTTGAAAATTAAAAATTGTGTTCATAGTTATTTCTTGTTAAATAAATAAAAAAAAAAAACTTAGCTTGAAGTATTTTAACAAAATTGAAGCTAAGATATTCCTGATTTTATTGAAAGTATCGGCAGAATATTATCTCAAATCTCTCATACATTAATATAACACGATACACGACAATATACAGCGGAACAATGAAAACAAAATTTGACTTTTTCGTTTTATTGATGCCGTGAGGTATGCGTTACACACCATAAAATCATGTTTACTGTTTTCCGCCCTTTTTACCGGTAAGCAACAAAATGGATTTGGCTGTGCGTTATTGTTTTACTGCTGAAATTATAGATTTATCCTCGAATCTGAGCAACCATCAAAAACAGGAGTAATTTTTATCGACTTTGACATCGGAGATTTCTTTTTCAGAAAAATATGTGGAAACGTAAAACACTCGGGAAATCAATAAGTTTGGAAGGAATGGTGTTGAAATATTTCAGCTTGCAACAAAAATGTTTGTGAGTATGCTTTTATTGATTAATTTGCTTTAGAATAGATCTTGCAAGCATTAACTTGTAGTTTTTTGTGTGTTATTTCATCTCCGTTTTCGTAGATATTTCATATATATTCATTAAAAATGGACACAAAATAAAAATTTTAAACAGTTCTTTTTTTCTCCTATACAGAAATATACTTTATTAAAATTATTTATGAATAAAAATGATTTGATATTTTTTGTTAATGTTGGTGTTGACTCGCAGAAGAAAGCGGTCATTAATAGTAATTATTCTAAATGATTATTGATTGATTTTTGGAACATTTTTCTAATTAATATTGTTCAAGTCATGACGAAAAAAACAGTTCCCATGATGAAGTGCACTTACACAGCCAAAGAAAAGTGGAAAGAGAGCCATAGATTCCACAGACCCCACTTTAATAGCAGATTCAAAATAATTTTGCTTAGCTATGTTTAGCGAACTATTGAATTGGTTTCGGATATAGCATAATATGTGCTTTTCCATAGATGATTTCAGAATTCTTAGTGAAGGAAAATATTTCGCTTTAAGAAATTTAAATATAAAGAAAGATGATTTATTATTATTATTATATATATATACATGGCGTTAATATAATACAATACGAGGTGTAAAGCCGTCTCTAAATTATTGGGTCATCGCCAAAAGTCTACGATTCGCTTTTAGTGTAGCCTTAGTAAGCAATAATGGAAAAACTTTGTTTACAATTGGTAAAGAGCCTAAACTCTCCATAGAGATGGTATATATAAAATTGTTAACTTATAGGTCATGACTGGTTTATGATTTGGTATAATATATCCCTGGGGCAAGTAATTAAACATTTACAAGACAGAAGCTAACAACTTAAAAAAAAACTTGAAATTTGACAACGAAAGTATGAAAAATATATAAAATATTTAACCAAATTAATTGCAAACTCTTGGCTGGAAGAATAAAGCAGAAAAAAAATCACGAATTCACTTGACAATAAGTGTGTGTGATCTCAGCTTTCTATTTCCCCCTAATTTGTAAGTGCGGATAAGCCTACAATGCATGACTAACAGCAGTTTGTCGTAAGACCTCGGGTTAATTATGAGAAGTGGGAGACTATAACCAACGAAATTTGGCATAAAATGAAAAAAATACACGTGAAGCATTTATATTTAACAAAGAGAATAGCGTATGAGATAATGTGGCATTTATTTGCCATGTATGTACGATATGTTTGTATGAACGATAGTAAAGACGCAAAGCGAATGGCGTAAAATTGGCGTAGAAATGAAACAAGCCTGCGAGGAATATTACCTTGAAAACTGGTTTTGTGCCAATCTGGAATTCCATCAAATTACTGGCTCGACTATAATCATTCACTTGGGTTAAAAAAATAAATACCTTATTAAAAAATAATACCAGTGTTAGACCATTTGCCTTCTTTGCAGGATTTTGAGCCATACGGCTTCTATCTGTTTCTAAGGTGAAATTTGCATTAAAAGGAACAAGATTTGAGTTCGTTGATGCTATGAAAGAGAACCTATGCGAACAGAAGGATTTAACAGATTTCCTGTACTGTTTCGAAAAATAAAATTTAGCATGGAGTGTTGTAGGAATAAAGGAGGGAAGTGCATTGAAGGTAATAATAAGTAAAGATATATGAAATCAAAATAAATGTTTTACAGCATCAATCTTACTCTTTTAATACTTCGCCTCTACAAGAAAACTGTTATATGACTATTGATATCTGGTTTGAATGAGTCTAAATGTAAACACAATCAAAATTGTTTTATAGCTTACCAGTAAATCTCACAAGCAAAACTTAAGATTTGTCGATGTTAAGACGTTAAGAAATATGTCAAATGCCACTGTCATTATAATAAAAATATAATAAATAATAAATATTACAAATAAATATTAAAATAATAAAAGCAAATGAATGATATAATAAATATTATGCAAATATAGAATCAGGCCTGAAACTATTCTCTTATAAATTTAATAAAAACATGCCCTTCAATTTATTTAAAATTTTTATTGGTATATAATTACATGTAATGAATAACATTTACCTATCTAACTAACAATATCATTCATTTAACCCCTTGCAAGTGTCGCCCGAATCCAGTTCGGGCAACTACTAAGTGCAGAATTTGTGATGCCCGACCTGACTTCGGGCTGGAGAAAAATAAACGTTTCTATTTTGTGAAGCCCGAGCTGAATTCGTTTCTATTTTAGGATACTTAATTCATTATTTTCTTAATAGATGGCATTAATGGTCCTAGTTTTTCACCTACGATTACGACTTCAGTCTAGAGAGAGAAAATGTGGGTGCTATCAGATAAACAAATACACACTTGGATTGATAAACAATGGCACAGTTTCGCTGTCTCGTTTAGTTTCGGTTGCTTTTCAGTCAGTTTTATTGCAAATAACTTTCTTTTTTCGCAATGTCTTATTTAGACACCGATGTGGAGTACAGTTTAGGTATTTTTAATTAATTAGGTATTAATTTTAATTAATTAATTAATAGGTATACTTAAAATTTTATTTTTGTAATAAAAAACCATTTTCTAACCTTTATAATAATATAAAGAACAAAATTAAACATTTAAAAGAAAATTTCCATTTTTGGTCCATTTTTCTGAAAAATATGTCACAGTTAAGGGTTAATTGATTTCCAAAAATGCTTATACATTCAATGCAATTAAATATATTTAAGTCGATTTTAGAACAAAACATCAAAGGCTCCTTTGTGAACCAAATATCTTAGGAATACTCTAAACACTTTCGAATAGCGAAACAGAAAGATAGTTTCCAACATTTTTTAATTCTGTGACATAACAATTGCAGAATAATTAGACAATTTAAATGTTTATCTTGGACAAAATATTTTACTTTCATTGTATGGAATAGCTCAACGAAAATTTTACAAGTACTGAGTGTCTCTCGTGAGCCTTCAAATATCTTGATTGAGAAATAAAATTTATTTTGTAATTAGTAGATTAACTTGAGACAGTGTTTACTTATCTCTTATTTCGACGATAGCAAAAATACGTTTTGTTTACTCCCAGGGTAGTTTCAAAGATTTCAAATTAGAAACAAATAATTATTTATTTTTTTAACTCATTAAACTGATTTACGAATTTACTCGTAGTAATTATTTTAATTGATATCCACTTTAATTGTTACATCTGTTTCAAAAATACGGTAAGCTGTAATTCGATAAAGAGTACTTTAATATATTATTAAAGAAACACACAGAATGACGTTTTTACAGTACTCATCGGGTGAAAAATAAAAATAAAAATAATTGGTATTTCTCATTAAATTATTCAAATCGTAAGATTTCTCGATCGATTCCCCCTTTAGCAAAGCTTTTAGGCTGATTTGTTATGTTATTTGTTTGCAGGATCTCGCCTGTTGAATTGACTTTGACATATGTAAATTAAAATTACTATGTATAGTGGCGTATGAACAGAAAATATAGAGTTTAAGAGACTGAGAAGGTATGAAAATCGTTTAATCAGTCCTTTGAAAATCCAAGCGATGTTACTAGTTCAATCGAAAAAAGTTTGACTAATTGTATAGCTGTCTATGTCTAAGTTATTTCAGTCTAACGGTTTGACTTTTATTGTCCAATGAATCATGAAACTCTTTTTATTTAGACAAATGGAAAGCGATGAATTTCGCTTAGTGATTAACCCTTTCGCTACCGAAGGGAGAAAAGTAAGTGCTTTTCTGGGCCCTCGGCTTCTTACCACGGAGTGTCACGCTGTGCCCAGACGATTACAAATTTTTGTTTTTTCTGCACAAAATTTCTGTGCAAATACAAATTTTATCAAAATATTTGTTCTTAGTTTGAGGAATAATGCATAAAAATCAGAAGCTATACATGAGTTTTTATTGATACTAAATAGATTTGCTTATAATTTTGAAAATTTGCTTACATCTTTTATTTACATACTATTCTGTTTATTAACTATACTTATATTTATTAAGAAAACTAAAACGAAAGGAATAAATCTAATTAATATTTATATGTCATAATACGTAATCCATTTTAAACAAAAATTACGGGACCACGTTTAGAGCACCAAGCCAAAATCTTACACATAATTATTGTCCATAACTTATCCAAAGACAGAAGGAACAAAGGAGAGTATCTATAAGGTTAAGAAGGCACAATACACAAAAAACTGTTGGCATAATATTGTATGGGTGTATGCAACTCGTTCAGGTTGGACCTCAAAAAATGGAAGTGAAAGGAAACATGAATTAATAAATTGCTCACTTACAGTTTCGATAAGATACTATTACCTTCGAAACATTATTCATGATTCTTGATGACAAGATTTAATTTCAATCTAGTTGTTTGGACCTATTTTGTGTTCAATATCTATTGTACTCTCAATTTTCTTATTAGCACCGACTCGCTCTCTTCGCTTCTTTCTCTGCGCAATATAAATTCTACAGAAAAACTTGTTGTGGAGGTTCAGTCTATTCTGTACAACCTTGAAGACTGTGATATCCACTTTTCTTATGTTCGGGGCCATAGTGGAAATCTCGGTAATGATAGAGCATATCAGATGGCTAAAGAGGCAACTTGCCAAGATATGAGTCTTTCGATGTCTGTGCCATCGTCCCACTGGAAGCATTTAGTTTGGGAAAGAACTGTTTTCGACTGGAACTCCAAATTCTTGGCCTCTCCTAAAGCTTTGTGAACTAAAAATATTTTTCCAACCATTTATCAACGGCTAAAATGTAAGAAATCTGTTACTGATTTTAAGTTATCCCAGATTCTAACAGGACATGGAAATTTTAAGAGCTGTTTATCTAGGTTTAACTTAATTGGTAATGATATTTATTCTTGTGGTGTGGACGCTGAAACCGCGGAACTTGTCTTGTTGTATTGTAATCTATATTTTTGTAAAAGAGAAAATTTTAAAAAGGAGTTAAGACGCTTAGGTATTTCCTGGCCACCTATTTTGTCTTTGTCGGTCAATTGTTCTGAAAGCCTTAATGTCTTTAGAAAATTTGTTTACTGTATAGATTTCTAAATTTATAGTTACCTTCCTTTCTTTATATTTATATATTTCCTCCCTTCCTTTTATTCATATTTGTCTCTTTTATGTTTTTCCCCCATAGTTATGCTTTTTTTTTTAAATTTTATTATTATTATTGTACAATGTTGTTACCACTTACGACTGTAAGCCTCGTGTTTTGCAATGTGGAGCATGAGGAGTTTTGCAAATAAATTTACTTAAAAAAAATATCTATTGTTTGTATTTTTGTGCATATTCAATGTCTTTATTTTCATTAGTACTTTTGAGGTGTCTTTGGTTTATATGTATGTGGTGCTATTCCCACGCTATCAACCCAGGTTTTATCTGTTGCGTGTTGGCAACGTCCTTGTTTTTGGAAAAAAGAACTGGGTTTTGCTAGAGACGCCATTAGTGTGTTAATGTTAGTATATGAGCTCACCGCACAGTGTAGCTGATGGCAGTTGTTAAAATAAATTTATAGTTTGTTAAAAAGTATCTTATCTTTTTACACACGACTACAGGTATAAAAAGATATACTAAATCTTCCCTTTACTTCACTGTGTTTCATATTTTAAATATTTTACATCGCTGTATTTTTATGTTCAGGATATTACTAAACTAAATTTTATTTTTGAATAGTTTGCTTTTATAATATTTTTTATAGAAACAATTATTGTCGGTTATTCTCATTTATTGATTTGGTATTACATATTTAATAATGAGGGTTTTGCAACCTATGTAGCAACTGTTGTAAAGAATTTTCACCATTGTGCTTAAGAGACATGATTACGCAAAAATCATCGCTCAAAATTGTTTAGTTACTTTGTTTAAGCTTTGAATAACCAAACTCTAAATAAATCAGTTTAGTAATTTATTTATCATATCCTTAACCCAATATTATACTAAATAAATGAATCTTTTCTTGGTAATTCTACACAGAAAATTTTAATTAAAGGAATATGATTCAAAAAAATTCTAAAAAACGAGATCTGAATCAGGTACACACGATCAGTACATCATCAAACAATTGTTCAAGTCAATATAATATTCCTATATAATTCCTCTATCTCCTTAATTTTATTCACTACATTTATTATGTAATAAGACACATCTAAATATACGAGTATAACGGTTCCTGCAAAGCATGAAGTTATTATATCAAACATCATAGTAAAGTAGTTATAGAGATTACTTAAATCTCTAAATGCAATAATTTTAATTTACAACTAATCTTATCAAGTCACATTCTTTAAATAAATATAATTTAACGAAGATTAATAGCATCTTATGGCAGAGTTTGCAATCGTATCAGAATTCTCAGAACTTTAAATACACATATCGAATATGTATTCTTATCCTTGAATTTTCTCTCTAGGTCATCAACCGAGATATTGCTATGAATTTTTTGAAGAAATAATGATTTAAAATGAACAACATTTTACTCTAATGAGAATGAAACATTCGTTTTTTGTAACAAAACCGTCGATACAATGGAAAGAATCTTCATTTCAAAATAGCAGCTCAAGTTTGAGGAATAATTATCGCTTCTACACTTTTAGACGCACGAAGAAAAATCGTCACTAATTACTGAAAGTTTCATTCGCAGGGATTAATTATGAAGATTATTCTGAAATCGGAGTTGTCTGTTTAGAACGACATGAAAATAAAAATCCGTGGTATTCGGAAATATGGTCTCGCGACTTTCTCAAAATATATTTCTAATTATTCACTTTTACCTTGAAAAAATTTCAAAATTATTTTATTAGAAGTAGAAACTTTCATTTTAATTGGACTAAAAATGTTATATGAGAAATGAGATATCTGATATTTTTTGGTCTTTTTTTTATTCAAGGAATGTGTAAGAATTCATTGAAATAATGAAAGAAAGATTTTTCTGGTTTTTGAAATAATACCTATAAATCTAATGAAGGTATATGCTGTCGATAAAGTAAAATCTAACAGTTTAATTAAAGATTATCGTAAAATATACGTAGACTTTTCTTTTAGTTTGCAGATATTTTTAACTTAAACGTTAATAGAAATTCAGCAGTGGCACAAACAAATTCACCTCAACATTTTGATATTAACATGTGATAACATGTCATTGTTAAGGGAAAATGGCATCAACAAAAATGCGTGGGCATAAAATAATTGGTGTTAAATTCAAAACATTGACACATGGTGTTAAATTCAAAACATTGACAACATAATACATTATAATTATAATAAAAATTATCAGTTTGCGTAAAGTATATTTATACTGCTAAGATGTACTTAATTTAATGATTTATGGATGATAGTTTTTTTTAAGTATTCGAACGGAATAATATTGTGTATTTTAATGACATATCATTATTCTCTTTTTGATTCATAATTTTAATGAGGTTGATTACATTTTCCATGTGGTATTATTCTCTAATTTTTCAATTAAGCGTTCCTATTATAGTGTCTTCGAAGTTATTTACAAAATCAGTTAGTTGTGTCTCATATTCTCGATTATCCGCATTATTTATTACAAATTTCAGACGTTTTAGCAAGTGCTGTTCATCGACAAGTACAGGACAAAATATTAGGAAAACCAGTGTAAAAATGTCACTTTTTTATTTGTAGGGGGTGAGGGCCTCTCTTGGCCTTAACTATGATTTGTATTTAAAGATGGATAGATATATAGATTATATGCCAGAAGATGACGTAGGACGACGCAGTTTTGTATAGGACGATCAAAATGCGTCATAATTAAAAATTTCCTATTATTTAGTTTTACACTTGTTTATACTCATACGTGGTTTCCCTCGATTATGAAAGAGTGGAATTTGATATGAGATGGTTCCTCTTGGACTTACATGTGAAAGCTTTGTAGAGGTCATTGTACACTTTGCTCAGGAATGAGACGTCCCTTTTTTGGAGATAAAGGTACTTTTTCCCTTTTTGTAGCTACCTTGCATCCCTTCCAGCGTAACGTTTAAATAAGAAACTCGCCAAGATTTGGCAGACACACCTTTTCATTCATAGTCCCTACATTAAGAAATAAGAAGAAACTAGATTCTTTGTTTGTTACACCACTTGTCATCCTCCTCCTGGTATGAATAACTCTCTAATAATTAACTTAAATCCTGTTTGTTTCAATAATTTAAAATAAATCCCCAAATTAGGATCTTCTCATTTGCGTCATTGTTATCATTCATTAAATTCTATTCTTATCTAGTCTCGGAACTTCTCTCCTTTACACGATCGGATCATTTGGCCTTGTTAACTAATTATAAATACATATAATTTATAAAGTCTTATTTTAAAATACTTAATATGTCTGAGAGAAGAAAGTTGCTTATCGATACTGAGGAACAAATTCACTTCTCTCATTTCTGCGTCACATCATGTCGAATTGTCATATGTTGAGTAGTTATAAATTCTAGTAAAGTCACACAAAAACAAAAAGGAGTGTCAGAGCTGTAGGAGGCATTGTTTGTACTTCGTAATAACAAAATAAATTGCATTAAAGAGAATATAAATTTTATTTGGGATTTTGATGAAGTAATATATTTTTTCAATGTACAGTTTGCCTAATAGAACAAAAGGTTTCTGAGTATATTTTGTCAAGATTTATAAGAGAAATGCATTATGTTTATAAATTACATTAAAATTTGAAACTGTTTATTACTTAATATATTAATCAAGATATTTATTGTATCAAATATAGTTAAATTGTATCTTCTGATATCTAGAAATTGGACTTTTAACCTTATAAAAATCCATGAAATTGTATACTAACAATTTATTCTTATTTCTCTTACTAATAATTTATTAATATATAAATAATATTTTTACTTCAAAGAATTAATCATAGTTTAAGGAATAAAATTGTATAATTTTTGTAACTTATATATAAATTGAAATAAGAAATAATCTCCTAATTGCAAGATACAGTACATTTTTTTTTTATCATTTTTATTAAAGTTCTTAGAAAACGCTATTACAACAATGCTGTAATAGCGTTTGTATTATTTTATTATAATTGATTTAAAATGTAACATCATCAATTAATTTCTACTTTAGAAAGTATTGAGAATTGAAAAACTAATATAAAAGAATATAAAATTATAAGTATAAATTGATTTCAAGACAATAAAATAAATTTGATTCATTCTTGTTTTTGAATTTTAGCAACAGATCATACGAATGTTATTTCCTTGGAAAAATCTTAATATGTATAAAACCAATCAAAAATAGTAGAACTAGAAAGAATAACATACATTGAAATAAAATAATGTTGTACTTAGAACATAATACTGTCTAAACTCATTAACATGCAACAGTCAGGGTCCTTAAGTACTAAACCGAAAATTTCGGAATTAATATAAATTCAGCAAATATGGTCCGAATTCAAAATGAATTTTCTGTATATCTGACATTTTAATTAAGCTACGAGGCAAATAATTAATTCAAGGAAATAAGTGTATTAACATGTATGTTTGTCATATCAATTTGAATGTTATAAGCAAAATGACTTTTGCACATGAATTTTTGACAACCCGCACACGAATATCCACTATGACCGTTCACATGTCCACCATGACCATTGACAGACGGCTGATAGAGCAAAGTCTACGCTCTTACCGACCACTACACCACCTGCCACTCACGCCTGAACACTTTAGATCCCGATTACAGTGATACCTGGTTCGATCAGGTTGGAATAATGCTGAAAGGGGACATATAGTGTTTAGCGGTGAATCCTGTTTCGAACTGTGTCCTGTCGATCATCAAAGACGTGTCAGGAGACGCTGAGGTCATAGTGCGATTCTGCTTTCACTATTGCACATAGGCCCTTAACCAGAAGATATGGTTTGGGTTGCCATTTCCCTTGATATCCGGACCCTTTGTATGTAATTAGAGGCACACTGATACCACAATGGTACGTCGACGTCATTTTGAGACCTGTTTTCCTACCGTTCCTTTATCAGTAATCTGGCTCTATTTTTCAGCAAGATAATGCCAGACCACATACGTCACGTGTTGCTATGAACTGTCTTACAGCTTGTCAAACCCTTCATTGGCCAAATACATCTCTCTCCAATCGAGCTTGTCCGATATATGATGGGAAGGCGACTGCATCTACCAGGGAATGTTGATGACCTAGCCCGGCATTTGGAGCAAATTTGGCAAGAAATATCTTAGAAGATGATGAGGAAGCTTTATCACCACTCTATGCCACGTCGGACGGCAGCTTACATCCAGGCTAGAGGTGAGTCCACACGTTATTAAGCTTTTTACTTTGTAACTATGTAACTCTGAATTAAACCATTCAATTTCTCTGAAACTTTAATTATTTTCTATTCAGTACATAATTTTCCTACTCGCAAATTTTTGTCTCCATCGGACCATTGCTTCATTGTGAGTCAGGTGTTTTTTTTTTTTGGCTATAGAGTGTACATGACGTTATTCTGTGTATATTGTCCATTAGGTAAATAAGTTTACACGAAGACGTACATCCACAAAAATATCACATTGGTTGGGATGTTCAGTTGAAATGACCGCTCCCGGAATAATTGACAAAATTCCAGACATGGTTTTGAGCGATTGGGGAATCTAACACATCGATCAATAACTCCCGAGACTAACCCAGAGATGTCACTCGTAGTAAACCAGTAACCAGGTCTTTCTAGAGTACTAACCTTTGCTTGAAACGTGTCAAAATTTTAAGTCGATCGGACCAGGAAAAAGGTTTTTTGAAGTGAAGTGAAAAAGGTTTTTTCCAAGTGGGTGCCGTGATTGCTTTCGATGGAGCAACAAGTCATTGATTCAGAAAGCTGTTTATCGCTATTTACTCGCAACAAAAAAAATTTCTTGCGAAAAAAAAAAATTTGGAAAAGCGTTGGAACGATTGTACTTCCCTAAAAGGTGATTAACAAAAGGTGTTATGTTGATGAATAAAAAAAAATTGCAAAAAAAAATGTTGTTTTCAATTTTAGACTCGGGAGTTATTGATCGATGTGTTAAGAGCGCGTTAGAGGCTACTGGCATATCAGAAGTTGTAGTCTTTTCAATTTTGCGCAAAAATTCGGGTATGAAAAAAATATTGTTGTGATAGGAGTCACATTGGTTCTCTGTCGAAAATAAACTCAATCGCTTGGTCAAATTTGAGGCTAATTTTTCGCTTTTTCGTTACAACAGTGACGAGTTTCTGTGTCATTCCATAATTGTGGACGAAACGTGGATACACCACTACAATACAGAGACAAAAGAGCTGTCAGAACAGTGAGCGTTTGAAAGCGAACGTGTTCACAATAATTCTAAGACGGTGAAATCTGCCAGAAAGTTGACGGCCAAGAATTTTTTGGGATGCACGTAGAATCCTCTACCGCGATTACTTGGAAACAGGGAAAACAATAACTAGAGAGTATTATGCACCGACAATGCACCTGTTCAGCAAATAAATCAAGAATATATAACATCAATTGAAAAAGAAAATGTTCCTCTTCTATTAAGACAGTTCACCGAAGCCCAACTTTGCAGTTTTGAAGAACAAAAGCACGGAATTGAAGTTTGGATTATTACATCATCTACCGTATTCGTAGGATTTGGCCCCCAATGACTTTCTTTTGCTCCCAAATATAAAAATATTGACAGTGGTTTAAGTCGAAAGAAGAGGTCATCGAGCAAACAGATGCCTATTTTGAGGAGCTTCCTAAATCTTACTTTTTAAATGGCTTTAAAAATTTGGAGAAACGCTTAAGGGGAAATGTATGGAACTAAATGGAGAACATGTTGAAGAATAATAGAAAAATTCTTAAAATACTTTATTTTTTCGACTTTTTCTAAAGATTTATTGAATGAACCTCGTATATTAAATATCGCTAATATTTGTTCATAAAAACTCTACATATGACACGTGTTTTTTAGATTAACCGAACAATTGTTTCTGCATATATTAAACTCTGACAGATTTAATATATATATATATATATATATACCAGATTCAATAGGGCTTAAAATCAAGTTAAATTTCGCGTTTTAAACGTTAATCATTAATAGAAATATTTATTTGTCTTTACATGTTGTACAATTAACTAATAAAATCTAATTATCATGTTACATCAAAAATGTTATGATACCCTTTTGAAACAGCAAAATATATTAAATTATAAACAGTAATATCTAGAACATAAAATTAAGTTAACAAAGTCATCTGCAAAAACAATATATTTAAATTATAAAGTCTTACAAGTATTTTTAGCAAGAAAATGTAAAATAAGTTAAACCACAAAATTGTATATTTGTTTGAAGTATTAAAGAAAAAGAAACTTTTCTTTTTTTTCTAAAAAAAAAAAAAAAAAGAATAAAGAATTAAAAAATAAATATGCAAAGTAAATGCATAAATACAAGTATTTTATTTTATTAAAGTGCAGTTTACCTAGTAATAGGATTAAATATACTCTTAAAAACAACTTAAAATATTTAAACTTGAGCATAAAGTACTTAATTTTAAAATTTAAAAATTTTGTACATAACAGTTACCTCATAAAAAGACAGTTTTGGTAACTTAATATACTGTTTATGCTTTTATAATTTAATTTTCAGAAAAGTATAAGAAAAGAAACTCCTTTTTTTTTTTTATTTATGGAAAAAAATGAATCTCAATGCAACGTCGCTTAAGCATTATCTCTGATTTAAAAAATGTTAGTAAAAATAAACTTGCTTCATTTTCAAAAAAAAATTAAGATTTTTTTTCAAAACATGTTAAGAATTTAACTGATTATAACAACATTTCTACGAATGCATGTAAATGTCATAAAAATGGATTAAATAGCTCACTATTGTACAAACAATTTCTGAGCCCAACATATTTTTTATTAAACTGTCGTTTTATTCTTGTAACATACTTTTACTTTATTTACTAATGCTACCATTGTCACAAACAGAAATATTTCAAAATCTAAATTAGTTATAAAATGAAAAATGTGTAAATTTTATCCAAATGCGTCTGACAAATTCAGCTCATATTCTTAATATTTCATGAAAATTTCACAGAAATAATTCACAACAAATATATAAATTACTTAATTTATTAAAATATTAATAAAAATTAAATTTCGCAATGTTAAAGTTAATTCTTAATACACTCTATAACCAAAAAAAAAAGGTGTTTCCCGAGTTTAACGAAATCTTCTATGCAAAGATATTTGAGACCAATATTCGCAAATGATTAAAATTTGATGTCCAATGATTAAACAGCGGAAGCTAGAGCGCATTGGAACAACGCACTCAACAGGTGTATATAAGAAGTGATTCTCTATTTGATGATCATATTTCCTGTTACATTGTGATGTAGTACAACTTTCAACGACTCAAATAATACCTCGCCGAAGGATTCGAGCTCATTACGAGCAACTGTCACAGTTTGATAGAGGTCGGATTGAAAGAGGCAGGTTAGATTGAAAGCGGAGAATCGCTCGTTTTCTGGTCGAAGCAATGCGGCGATTAGAAGATAATGGCTAGAATGGGTGAACAAAGGCAGGTTTCAGCGTAATGATGATAGCGGTCGACAAGGAGCCACAGCAGATTGGGAGGCTAGAGTGAATGCCAGATCTGCTCTCACAGAGCCCGATTCACCATTATCAACCATCGCAATGTAAATGTAAATATCATAAAAATGGATTAAATAATAGGAAATCATCAGACGTGCTACCCGCACAAAAGTGTCTACCATGACCATTCACAGACGGCTGAGAGAGTGAAATCTACGCTAGTACGGACCACTACGCCACTTGACACACGTGCCTGCACACTGTCTGATAAAGCAAAATCTACGTTCGTATCTACCGCTACTCCCGCCTGCACACTGTAGAGCCAAATTACTGTGGAGCTCGGATCGATCACGTTAAAATAATGCTGACTATGGTAGTATAGTGTTTAGCGACGAATCCCGCTTCCAATTGTGTCCTGGCGATCATCGAAAACATGTCTGGAGAAACCCAGTGTAGCGTGCTGATACTGCTATTATTATTGCACGCCACACAGGTACTCAACAAGAAGTTTTGGATTGGGTTGCCATTTCCCTTGATTGCCGTACACCTTTGGTCTTCATTACAGGCACAGTTACTGCACAGCAATATTTCGACAACATTCTGAAACCTGTTTTCCTACCATTCTTTTGCAGTTTCCTGGCCTTATTTTGCAGCAAGATAATGCCAGACCACATACGTTCCGTGTTGCTATGAACTGTCACACAGCTTGTCAAACACTTCCTTCGCCTGCCAGACCTCTCTCCAAACGAGCATGTCTGAGATATGATGGGAAGGCTACTGTATCTACCAGGGATTGTTGATGACCGACAATTGGATCAAATTTGGCAAGAAATATCATAGGAGATGATCAAGGATCTTTATCACTCTATGCCACTTCGTACGGCTGCTTGCATCCAGGCTAGAGGTGGGTCAACACCTTATTGAGCTCGTTATTTTGTAACTATGTACCTCTGAAATAAATCATTCAATTTTTCTGAAATGCTAATCATTTTTTATTCTGTACATATTTTTCCTATTCACCAATTTTCGTCTCCATCGGACAACTCCTTCTTGGTGCATCGGTTTTTTTTTTGTTGTAGAGTGTAGATTTTAAAGAGGAAAATTATTTCTTCTTTCAATATTTAATATTGTATTCCCAATATATTGTGAAATAAACTAGAAACATTTTATTTGAAGCTAACGAAAACAAACCTTCTTTTTGAATTGAAAATAACTTAATGCTGAGCGAATGACAAATAAAGAAACACAATATATTTTATTTGTTTAATATGTAAATGCATTGCATTACAATTGTAATTGCACTCTTTTCTTCTTTAAAAAAATAATGTTTCTATTAAAAAATTAGGGTCTCTTTGGAAATTATATCTTTATTTATTTAGTTTGACGGTGGTGACTGAAAGTAAATTTAGTGCTTTTGGCTACATATCCGTATCTTGATGACTCTTCAAACAGGACATATGGAATAAATGGGCTGCAGAACATGAATTAGAATTAGGAGCCAAAATTCTGCCCATGGCATGATGTGGAAGTTTAGAATGTCAGAATTCGTCTTTGGTGTTGTACTCATCAGATGCCGGTGGTTTATAACTATTATATAGGTCGTAAGTAATTTTCATTATTTCTAAAGAGATTGCAATAATGGGTTTTCACGTATATTTCTCTATAACAAAATTTAAGGCTACTTTATTATGTTATTTAAACTGAGAATCTCGCATTGTTAAAAAAAGTGAATTTTGTAATTTAGGATTACTATGAAAGATGAATAATTAATAAGTAATTATCATATATATATATCTGTATTAGACGGATTAAAGATAAGATGAGATAGGGGAAGTTGTGCGTTTATTGAACACATCATACAGTTGCGAGCAAGAGTGAGGTGAACTTCAATGTGAGTATACGTGATTCAGATCTAGTCACAGTAAGTCTATTGGGTTCGGATTCAATTTTTACAAAGCTACTATTTACTGTTATTAAAATAAGAACTATGAAATATAAATTTTGCTTAACACTGTATCGGCGGACATGATATCTTAAATGTAATCTTTAAAAATTATTTTTTTTTCTCCCGAAAACTTAATTGCGACAACCGTGACTTTCACAGAATCAGCCGTTTGGGTCACGTTCCACTAAAAAATGTTATAGTTCTTGTTTTTCCGCAATAGAAGCTAACACGATTGTCGTTCATTCGAAGCATTTTATCTGTAGGATGCACGGAATCTATATAACACTATCTTGTCTTTTCGTTTTAAAAGCTTGGAAGCTTTCTAATAATCATGAATTTAAAACGATATTTATAACAGAATAATCCAGAAAATTTAAAATTTGTTCTAAAAATTATAATTGGGTAAGTAAGGGGAAACGGTGTTCTGCATAATATGCAACGAAATAAAGCAGAATGATGAAACATTCCTGAACATATTGCCACGAATATTTTTGCTGGAGCCTTCTGTTATGATGAGCAAAAATTTTTCAAACGAATAATCAAAAACTGAATACGATTCTGACTAATAAATATGTGTATTTTTCCATTTTAAATCATCGACTTATAACATTTTATTTTGCATATCTAGGTATACAAGTTCTTAGATTGTAATTGAATATTATATTTTATATTTGAACTTACTTTCATTTTTTAATCGTAATTGTAGTCCCTTATATTGTATTGTGTTTGTACTTTCGAAGTTTTACGATATGCATTGTATTATTGGAAGAAATAAATAAATCAAAGAACATAATAAAAATTATTTGGAATATGTAAGCTACTACACGACGTGGAATAGAGTGATAAAGCTCTCTGATGGTCTTCAGTGGTATTTCTTGCCACATTTGCTAAAATTGTCGGGCTAGGTCAACATTCCCTGGTAGAGGCAGTCGCCTTCCCATCATATCCCAGACATGCTCGATTGGAGAGAGATCTGGCTTTCCAAGTGAGGGTTTGACAAGCTGTAAGATAGTTCATAGTAACATTTGTTGTATATGGTCTGGCATTATCTTGCTGCAAAATAAGGCCAGGATACTGCAAAAGGAACGGTAGAAAACAAGTCTCAGAATGTCGTTGACGTACCGCTGTGCTATAAGTGTGCCTCTAATGACAACCAAAGGGGTCCGGCAATGAAGAGAAATGGCAACCCAAACCATAACTCCTGGTTGAGGGCCTGTGTGGCGTGCAATAGTGAAAGCCTAATCGGTTCCTTGCCCTGTCATTTCCAGTTACGTTTTCGATGATCGTCAGGACACAGTTAGAAGCGGGATTCGTCGCTAAAAACTATACGTCCTCAGTCAGCATCATTCCAACTTGATAGAACAAAGGGCCACTGTAATCTGGATCGACAGTTTGCAGGCGTAAGTTGCAGGTGGAGTAGTGGTCTGTAGGTGAGTAGAATGGGCTCTATTTGCCGTCTGTGAATGGTCGTAGTGGACTCTCGTGGGCGGGTCACACGACTAATGGTTGATAACGATGAATCTGGATCTGTGACAGCTGATCTGACTATCAGTCTGTCCTCCCCGATCTGTTGTGGCCCTAGGTCGACCTCTACCATCATGACGCTGAAATCTGACATTGTCCACCCATTCTTTCCAGGATCTTCTAATCGCCGTATTGATTCAACCCATATAACTAGCGATTCTTTGATTTGACCAAACCTGGTTCTTTCAATCCAATGATACGACCTCTTTCAAACTCTGACAGTTGATCATAATGAACTCTAATCCGGCAGCGAGGCATTATTTCAGTCGTTGAAAGGTATCCTAAATCGCAATGAAACGGAAAATTTGACCATGAGTTTGAGGATTACTTCTTATATATACCTGCTGAGTGCGCAGTTCCGAATCGCAGTAGCTCTCGCTATTCATTTATTGGATACCAAATTTTAATCATTTGCATGATCGGTCCAAATGTCTTTCCATACGAAATTTCATTACAATTGGGGAACTCCATCTTGGTGAGTCGTTTTACTTTTTTGTTATAGGGTGTATTTTATATATATATATATATCCTTTAAAAGTCAAAAGGAATATTTTATGCTAACTTCATCTCTCAGATGCAATCATTTTAATTAAAAGAAATTCAATGAAGGGCGAAAATTTAAATTTTCTGCATTAGTTAATATATTTTGAAAGTAATTTATGAAGATAGAATGAAGCAATTAAATTTTTCACTGGCAGACTATTTACTGAGTGATTACGTCTTTTGACATTAATAATGATGTCAATACATTACAAGGTCTTAATTCAAATTCCCGCATATAATTTATAATGTGCCTTAAATTTTTCTTCATTTTGAATTTAGTGTAAATTATAAAGGAGAAAAATTATTTTCACTCCCAATTTTCAAAAGAAGCAATTGTATTGATAGTATGCAAAACATTACAAATATTCGAAATTAAACATAAAATATAGTGAATTCTACATTTTTTTAAAGCAAATCGATAAGTTCTCTTGGTCTCTAGGTAGAGAAAACTTTTTGAAATAAAAATGTACCCATACGAAGTCAGAGTATACTATAAAGATAAGTAAATAAAGCCAAAAGTTATTTAAATCCCTCTTGATTGAAATAAAGATACACAGAGTTGAAGACAAATATAACGTTTTTAAGCTAAATGAGTATTGTGAGAACAACACATTTGAAATAACATCCCATTCCACTAGTCTTTTTCTACGGAAATTACAAAGTCACGTTGTTATTTTCTCATGAATGTTTGATTTTTGCATTTGAAGATTTAAAAAAATATTGTTCTTTGAATGGATACGAATTCATACCAAAAAAATAAATAAATAACACACAGCTTTAGATATAAATATAATTCTATTCAAGAGACATACAAGCAGAATTATTTTATATTATAATCTGCTAAGACCTTATATCGAAGGGTAAATCCTTTTATTCACACATGTCAGTTCACCGAGATCTGGCTCATTTCGTCAAAAGGGGGTTCGAGGAACTTGCCAGAAACTCCGAGTTAATTTCTCCGGGGTGTTTGCCATGCGTGTTGTAGGGAAATTGCGTTACCCTTTTTTTGTTTATAAGAATAAGAAACATTTCTTAGCCTTATTACGCGCATAACTATGTCAACATGTCACCATGAAAAGAAACACTCGCTCACATTATTCAAAAAAGATCTAATTTTCCTTCTGGTTTCTGCATGATTTCAGAAAACGAATAAAAAAATAATTAGTTCATTATTTTATTTGATAATCGCGTAATTCTGATATGTATGCATGTATATGTATATATATGTATATTATGTGTTTGGGTATTTTACGTTAAATTTACGTTCTACTTGTTTTTGAATATTTTGAATATTTCATAAATGATGATATTTCATCATATGTTAGTTGTTTTAAAAAGTTTTTAATCTAATTTTAAATTTATCCCTTAGATTTGACACATAGTTTTAAAATAATTTCTGTAGTTGATTTTGGAAAGTTTTAGAATACTAATTATAGGAACTTCATATTCTGCACAAATACCAATTTAGAATTTTTATTCTTTATATGGAATTTTAATTAATATTTAAATTTGGTATGATAATTTTTATTTAGTAAAATTCTAAAATTTTGCACACTCAGTCAGTTAATAAATATTGTTTAGCGGTTGAAATATAATAATATTAAGCCATATTGGAATAGAGTTGTGCACATACACACACAATTGCTATTTAAGATAAAAGGTATTCCTCTTTTAATACAAAAATTTAAAGGGGCTTTATATTCTGCACAAATGCCAATTTAGAACTTTTATTCTTTGTATGGAATTTCAATAAATATTTGAATTTCGTATGATAATTTTTATTTAGTAAAAATTTAATATTTTGTACACTCAGTCAATCATTCAATATTGTTTAGTGGTTGAAATGTAATAATGCCACGCCATATTGGAATGGAGTTGTGCACATACACACACAGTTGCTAGTTAAGATAAAAGTTATACATTTTTTAATACAAAAAATTAAAATTTCAATATACGAATATGGAATTTCAGTGGTTAAGTTTATTTCCGAAGCAAATTAAAATATTTCAACTGCTTTTACTTGTTTTATTGATTTTTGACGTGTGGTGTTGCCTAGAAAAGCTAAATGGGCTAACTGTTCCTAATGAATGATATCTTAAGTACAAAATATATTGCAGCTTAGTCAGCGATTCAAAATATTGTATGTGAGCTTCATTGTATAACTGTTTACTGTTCGATTTATATAAAATAATTTGTGGAGACGAAAATAGGACAATTGAGTGAACTTTTTCTTTATTATAAGCGACATATGAGCTTCCTAATCTTAAAAGTTTGAAAATAAAAAAAATAATACTCATGTATTTTAGCATAGCTTGTACCAAACTATTATATATATTACAGTTAAAGCATAGTTTGTTGCCGAAAAATATGTGGAATTTATTAATAAATGATATTTAGCAAATATTTTTATATTTAATTGTAACCAAGGAAAATATGCCACACCCACACGAATTTATATATTAGTGGAACTAAAATTATTAATAAATAAACTAGTGAAAATATGCAATTTTTACGAATTTAAAAAACAAAAAATAAATATAATTTTATTCTTCAATCGAAGTTTTCTTCAACATTACTTAAAAGTGTGTTTCGAGATTATCAAAATACTGTTATATAATATTATTAAAAATCGTTTTAAGAAAAAAAAAATGATTTACGGGTGAAAAAGAATTACATTAAATACTTTAAAAAAAACATTCCAATTTTTTCTTACAGCATTCTATCCATATTTATAACAGCGCAGTCGATGGAAATAATTCTTTGAAATTCTCTTTGATAAAAAGGAAGCAATTTCTTTGAGTTTTTTAACAAGATTTTGCTTATTAATTCCCTCTGTGTCTAAAAATGTCCGAATGCATTAAAAGACGTCGGTCTTTCCAATTTTAATAGGCCACCGACTCATCTTTTTCTGGAATGTTTCCGTTAATGGACGTTCGTCAAATAAGTGCCGCTCTGACATTTTACGGAAGATTCTTGGAGGAATATTCTGCAACTAAGTGTTTAATGGATTTAACTTCTTTTCTCAAAGTGGGAGATGGAAAAGTTTTCATTTGAAAAGTACACGGGGCCATTTCTCGCTGATGGAATTAACAAATTTCTTATTTCATTTGGAGAAACGTTAATGGACGTACATTAAACTTTGATGCACAAAAATTTGCCTTCCTGAAGGTTATTTGAGACCGTTTTGCAAAGAACGAAATACTGTAATTCATTTTATTTTGCATTGGACATTGGTGTTTTGAATGAATATAAGCTGGAATACTTTTTTTTACTATTGATGTGTTAAGAATTAAACATATTTTTTTTAAAAAAAAATATTTATTACATGGGCAAAATGTTAAATATATGTGTAAATTCATTGTAAGTGTAAGGATTATACTCATTATCATTTAAAATTTATTTACACATTTAGAACAGATTGCTTTCAAATTAGCAGTTTTCAAACATTTAAAAAATAGTTATATCATTCACTTCTTGAAATGTATGCTAAGCGTAAGACATTTTAGAAATCACTGCTCAAATTGTAAGGCAGGGCTGCCCAACTCAAAGGACTTCGTGTTGAACAGTCCTGCTGTATTATATTATTGGCTGTATTGTTTGTGTGTATGATGAATTTTTGATTTATCCCCTTCTTTGTTAGCAACTTTCAATTTTAGAACAAACTGATTTGAAATTAGGAACTTTGAAACGTTAAAAAAATATTTATATGATTCACCGCTTGAAGTGCATGATAAGTATAAGGCATTTTAGAAATCATAGCACAAACTATAAGGCAGGCCTCTCCAACCCTAAGGACCTTTCGTGATGCATTATAATACTATATATATATATATATATATATATATAAATCAATTAAAGCCACCAATTTTTTTACAATGAATAGGAGGACGAAAAATTTAAGTTAAAAGTACAGCATAAATAAATCAGTCATTTTATTGTTTCAAATAAAGAGTCAATAATTATGTTTACATCCCTTTTAATTATTATTTTTCCATTTAATGAACATTTTTGTCAATGTACGATTTTCCAAGAATATATTGGAAATTTTGGAGCAAGAAATAGCCTTCATTTTGAATTTTACGATAAGTGCTGCAGCTAAAGTATCAACATTCATTCTTGATTTCTCACTTGGCTAAGAATCATTACCAATTGAAAAAAATATTTCAACTACTACATTACTTCTAGTGCAACATAGCGTAAATTCAACAAAAAAAAACTAAATTTTTGAATGGAATGTGTCTATTTTTGAAATGGTTAAATATTTAAGCCCATCTTTTACCAAAGTTAACATACTGAATTTCCTATTTTTCTGATTTATCAGAATTTATATACACATTCAGTCTTCTAATTTCTTCAAACAGACAATTTTTATCGATTTTAATATCCTGCATTTATTTTGGTAGAAATTCAAAACAAATTTCAATATTTGCCCAATTTACGTACGAGGAAGTCAAAAAATACCATTCACTACTGTTATTTCCTGTTATGTTTGTTTCAGACCCTTCTTCGACACATTAGAAGCATGGTTGATAAAAGCTATGCCATACTTTGTTGCCCTTTTTCGTTTTGCTCAGATTTGATTCTTCGAAGTTGGATTAATTTATCTTCAAATCGTGATTTATATTGAAGGACAAATTCTTTCAAAGTAAGACTAACTTCTGTAGCTGAAATAGATTCCCCTTCAATATTTTGAACTGTTATGTGGAAAATAAATGTATGATTGTGTACAAAATGCATTAATATCACTGATAATTCCTAGTTGAAAAAAAAAATTTGGAATTTTCGGATATTTGTCTCAACTTAAAATATATGTGAATGGAGAGGTTCAATAATTGTAAAACACGCTCCATAGCAGGTGTTAGAGAGAACCATCTGAGTTTTGAATATCATTAAAGTTTTTTGTATTCAATATTTGTAAGAAATTTGGCACATGCTTCTCTAAATAGAGAAATTAACAGATTAGTTTTAAAATATTGAAAAGAAGGACATCTTTCAAGGAAGAACTGAACTGTGCAAAAGAAAGACTGTCTTTCCAAAAGGAGGATGATTGACCACTTTATATATATACAGGGTTTGGACAAAAATATGGAAACACCTTGTAAAATGTATGTTTGAAAAGAAAAAATGATTTTAATGAAATATGTAGGTGGCGCTGGCGTTTTTGACTACTAACGCCACCTATACAACTTCGTAAATGAGCTAAACAGTTCAGTTGTTGTCGGAGTACTGTTATGTGAGGTTGTCATTGCATTATGTCAGAGTTAACAGACTTCGAACGTGGGCAAATTGTTGGAGCACGTATGGTAGGTGCTTCCGTAAGCAAGGTAGCCGAGGTGTTTAGTGTTTCAAGAGGTACTGTATCGAAGATTTATTCCGCATATTTGAAAAGCGGAAAAACATCATCTGCTAAATCACAGCGCGGACGAAAGTGTGTGCTGAGTGATCGTGACAGACGATCATTAAGGGCAATTGTGACGAAAAATAAGAAGACCACAGCTGCAAAAGTTACTGCTGAAATGAATGTTGTGTTACAGAACCCTATGAGTACCAAAACAATTAGAAGGGAGCTTCATAAACAGGGAATTTCTGGCCGTGCTGCAATTGAGAAGCCACTCATCAGTGATGCTAATGCCCGTAACAGGAAAAGGTGGTGTTTAAGTCATAAAGCCTGGACTATAGGGCAGTGGAAGCGTGTAATATGGTCTGACGAGTCTTCTTTCACATTGTTTCCCACTTCTGGCCGAGTTTACGTCTGGAGAACGCCATCTCAAGCCTATAATACAGACTGCTTGTTGCTAAGAGTGAAACATGGCGGGGGTTCTGTTATGGTTTGGGCAGCCATATCGTGGTTCTCTGCTGGCCCCATGATAACTGTGTCAGGGCACATGACTGCCAAGACTTATGTGAACATTTTGGCAGATCAAGTTCATCCCATGGTACAAACTTTGTTCCCCGATGGTGATGGTGTCTTCCAAGACGACAAAGCCCCTGTTCACACAGCTCACATTGTCCAGGACTGGTTTTCTGAGCACGAGGAGGATTTGTCCCATCTCCCCTGGCCACCACAGTTACCAGACCAGAATATTATCGAACTTTTGTGGTCTACATTGGAACGGAAAGTGCGTTCTCGTTATCCACCGCCAACATCGTTATCTGAACTTGCCACCGTTTTGCAGGAAGAATGGTATAATATTCCCTTGGCACACATACAGGAACTGTATTTATCCCTTCCGAGAAGACTGCAAGCTGTTTTGGATGCCAACGGGTTTCCTACACCATATTAAGCAAAGAAACATGTTTTTTAAAAGGTGTTTCCATATTTTTGTCCAACCCCTGTATATATGTACTTGTGCATGCGTGATGAATTCGATTTATTACCTTATTTTGAATTTTGATTCTTTTTACGCTGATTCAAATTCTCGCGTTATTACTTTACCTCTAGAATTGTGGAAAGTGACTAATCCTCCTGAGTCTCATTAATAAAATTAAGAATGTTCTGGAATAAATTAAGTGAAATTATATTTTAATGAATACTGCACTTACAACACAATTTATACTCGTGGCGGCTTTCTGCGTCATTTTTTGATTTCATTTTGACTGCGGAGCTGTAAGGAGATTTGAAGAAAAGGAGCCAATGTTTTTTTTCTCCACTCACTTGCCTCGCAGATTCCGGACCTGTGAAGGTTGAGTTTTAAAGTTGAGAAGGTTAAGTTTTATTTAATCTTGTAATAATTTTATTTTTAAAAAATATAATGTAGTCAAAATTTTTTACATTTTCATTCCAAACAACAAATGTTGAAAATGTTCGCCACCCTTTTGAATGCGAACATGGAACACGTCGATCCAAGTTTTTTTGACACACTTCGCAATATTGTTGGAATTATTGACGAGATTTCTTCAGTTATGATTTGTTTTAATTCATCGATTTTTGCAGGACTTTTCTAGAAAACCCCCACAAAAATCTAAGTGAGTCGAGTGTTTTTGTTGCCAATCACACAGGAGCAAATTTGTTCCATAATCATTTAAGCAAACGATTTTTTCGTCATATTTGCTTTTTTGGGAGGGAGGCAAAGAACTATTCATTTATCTCAAACTTAACATTTACAAATTTAAAACTTAATCTTCACAACTTTAAAACTCGTCCTTCACAGGTTCGGAATCTGCGAAGCAAATGAGTGGAGAAAAGATCGTTTGCTCATTTTCTTCAAAACTCCTTATAGCTCCGCAGTCAAAATGACGTCATAAAATGACGTAGGAAGCCACCACATACTATCCTGCAATTACAACCAATGCTGGTGCTAAACTATTAGCAGTCAAAAGTCACCGAGAGGGTCAGATGCTTCTGTGTTAAATATATAAGTTGTGCTGCCGATAGGCTGGCTGCTGTTATTCCGCATTATCTGCTGGTTCCATTCCCTCCTTGCCTCTAGTAATGCATATTCCCTCTCTTCGGTAGGTTTTCTGGTGTATCACACTGTGGGTCGCCCACTCACGCAATACGGCAACATGCTTTTTAAAATGAGCATAACTTTGTAATTGTTTCTAATAGGAGTACAGAAGAAGTATTATGATGATATTTAAGACAATGCATATAGATATTTCCATAGTAATGAGTTATGACATGATCAACATACGATGGAATGTTCATCGGATTGTTATGTACAATAAATGTTCAAAATCTTTATTCATATGACCCAACCCCACGGGCAGAAGTTAATATCGACTGGTTTACTTATGAACTGCTGGCAGCAAGGTGGCATGACTTGTAATAAAATGTTGCAAAATATACTACAATAAGCAATTTTTGTATATGAATGTATGAGCTATAGTAAAGGCTTAGAGCATAATACCAAGAAGTAGGTATACAAGGAAACATAAACAATTTAAATATTACATCGTTCACAAAATTTTCTATATAGTTGTGCATTCAATAACTGCTTAAAATTCCATTGATGAACAATAACATATACTTTACAGCTTTTATGCAGTAATTCTTGGTAAATATCTATCGCTTGTATGCAGGAGCACAGCGACGTTTTATTTATTACTAAGAGATAGTGAAGGTATCGGGACACATTTTATTTCATATAGAATCCCATAAATGTTGATGAAGGAAAATACGCATGGGAATCTCGTTAAACCCTTTGTCGAGAAAGGGTAGGGTAATTTTCCAACCTATAATTTCATAACAGACTGTATTTCGAAGTTTTTTAATAATATAGAAAATATAGAAACATCAGCTATTAATAGTTCTTTCAATCTTGAGAAGCACTTACAACAAGATATTCTTGGTGGAGGAAAGGAACGATGTAGAAAATAAATATTAAAGCCGGGTACATCC
>BMAW01029893.1:0-12077 GCA_019974015.1 Nephila pilipes | reverse complement strand
AATAGAAAAAAGCAAATTGCTTTTATTTCCTGTTTATCTTTTCAAAACTAACTCAAATTTATTACAGAAAATTATTTGTTAACCTGAAATTGTTTGTCACTCAATTAGATAAAAATTTCTTGTAATTGCTTCTTAAATTTCCAAATAAGTATAAATGTAAGTTTTTCAAACTGAGAATAAATTTGAATGATTATGGCATTTGTATTAAACTCTATAGTGATCCATCGAAATGTGGGCCTTTGAAATATTGGAATTTAATATTTTTTTGAATTTCTGAAATATTTTTACGTTGGTGAATTCTGATATTTTCACTAATCATAAATAATGACGAATCGTTAGGTTATTTTTAATTTTCTAATGATAGTAATTGTGTATTTCAAAATTATAATGGCAAATCAATTGAAAAATGCTAAAAATACGCAATTTGTGATGCTCGAATAAATTGTAATAAATGGTGATATAAATTATATAGTTTTTATTAGACACTCTGAAAGTAAACACTTTTTTTTCACAAAATAATAATAATAATAATAATAGTAATAATAATAATATTTGTGTTGTAAAATATAAATATTTAAAAAAATGTTACGGTTGTTTTTTAATTTTAAATAATAAATTTTCATATTAGTTACGAAGTACTTTTCACTTATTTTAGACTGTACGCCAAATTAAGTTGTAGAACAAATTTCATTTATAGTCAGAATCGTTGATATGAATACATTTCCGATTGAAATTAAATCCTAGGGCTTTATTCTGTTTTAGATTGTATTGCTATTTTGCCAACGAATTGTTAATTATGATATAGGTATACAAAAGTTATGTAGTCAGAGATATAACAATGTTTCCAATGCGATGGGAAAGAAAAATTGTCTACAAAACAGAATTAAGAAGGTTAATTTAAGAGCTATATATTCTCACCTTGTGTATCACATTCAATAAATTTGTACGTGAAAGATGCGGCCCTGACAACATTTGAGGTTGTTAGCTTCTTCAGTATTGCCCAAGAATTGCATTCTTTTTTTTTTTTTTCTCTCTGTCTTCTTATAGATGAAACATTTTTAAAACATATGTAAATAAACTACCTTTACAATCTATTAGAGAGAATAAGTGGGAGAGTAGAATGAAAGTAATCAGACTTTTAAAATTGCAAACTTTAAATTGCTATTAATGGAGGTAGTAAAAATTTGAAATATGCTTTCAGACCATGACTCCAGAGAGATGAAAATTCAAGTTGCAGCAAGTCGTCCACTTTTTAGTTTGTTTGTTCAATTTTGATATGGGATGATATCCTTATAAATGTTTATGTCGTAAGTAAACTAATACCCCCCCCCAAAAGTTAACAATTAATGAATCCGTCAAACTGATCAGTAAAGTTTTCAATTTCCTAAATTCATCTAGATCCGATGAAGCCTATGATAAATAAATTAATGACGCTGCAGTAATAGCATCAGATCTTGATATTAACACGTAGAATTCCCCATTCAGTGATAAAGAAAAAAAAATTCATCTCTTCGATTATGATTGCATTGATGAGCAGGCCGAAGGTTGAAAATTATTATTTAAAATTGAATTTTACTTGACAATAGTAGATACTGCTTTGAATTTTGTTCAAAAAAGGTTTTTCTCGTTAAACGAATTTAAAATGTCATTTAAATTTCTAATTGAATTCAAGAATATGTCCAAATATGACTTGAAAAAAGTACGTTTATTTCTATCCGACTCTTGTACCATATTATAATTAAATATAAATAACTCTAAAAGTCAATAATTGATTCAAAGACACGTAAGTCTGCTCCAACTCAATTATTTATTTATCAATTACTATAACATGATATTCATTGGGTTATAGCTCTCTCTGGACTCTAAGATTAACCCACCAATTCAAATATTAATAAAATAATACGTTCTTACCAAACCCTTCCAGAAGTGGTTGCTTTTATCCGTCAAATCCTATGCGTCAGCTATAGCCAGTAACTACTCTTGATATTATCGACCTCTTTCTAGAAATATACCCAGAGTTAACCACACTCTTCCTCTATCCTCTAAATTTCGCTTTACTTATATATTATTATATTTGAATTACTTCACTGATTGAAGATTGGAATTGTCGATGCTCATCTCAGAGGACTGTCGAATTATCACATAAAATCATCACAAACGTAGCCCACTTATCTTTATTTATTATGAACTCTGAGAGCCGCAACAATTTCTCACTTCTGCACTCGAGCGCAACTGAGATCCAAATACGTTTTGGATACTCAGATGAAGTCCCGTTACACAAGGGTTTTTAATAACGGACTTTTTTTTTATTATTATTATTATGATGATGATGATTGGCGGATAGATGAAAACACCCCTGCTACTACCTTAACTGGAGTTCATCTAACTCTTACACAACACTACTTCTGGACTTTGAGATCTCATTTCGATTAATGTGTAGCAATCATCTGGATTTTCAGCCCCGATTATACTTAAAGGTCGTTGCCCTTGAAAGAGACAAAAGCTATAAAAGATATGTTTTAATACAACACGAAACTAATGTGAAAATCAAATATATAAAATTATTCAGGAGAACGCAGATTTTTATACAAAAGAGTTTATATTATACAAACCAATAGTGAGAAATAAAATCGATTTTTAAATGACATGTAATAAAAAGTTGAAAAACAACGATAACTTATTTTAAAACATTAGTGAACTATTATAGAAAGGAACAGATTTTCGTTGAATAAATAGAATCCAGAATTGAAAAATTCAAACCATATTAAAAAATGTTATTTTCATATGAATTGAATAACTTAACCAACCATTTGATTTCATGCTTGCTATTTCACTAAAGATCAACAGCTTTCGAAATTTGCATCACTTTTCATTTAGAGGTTTGAAAACAAATATAATTAATAAAATGTTATAAAATCAACACATAAATAAATTTCTCAATTTCTTGTTGAAAATAATTTTATATAAAAATGATATCCTTATATTTATGAATGTAGAATTTTATTGGGCATGTGTGGTGGCTATTCTCGAAGTCAATTGATATTTTCCTTAACAAATCTAAATAAGATATTTGTTCTTTAAATGAAATGGTATTATAAAATGTCAGAATAAATTCTAAAAATGGATCTTTCATAAAGAAGAGCTACTGAAAAAGAACATCATTCAATGTAAGTAGGTTATGAAAATCTGCAAATAATTATATAAAAATCTTTCGAACAATACATTAGTTTTCATCGTTTGTTTTGTACTTTGCGATGCGATTTCTTAATATTATTTACATTTTTATTTTTCGGATCATAAAATGTATTCAACGTTTCTCTACAAAATTTACTGTAAAAAAAAAATCAATGTTTTATGTAACCTATTATTCCGCAGGCCTTAAAAGTAACACAATTCAGAAAATATATAAGTAAATATACGCAAATAAAATGATAATAAAATTTTCAATAGTATAGGAAAGTATAACTAATCATTAATTGCTTGAAAATAAGCTGAAAATCTTAAAATTCAAAACATGAAAAATAGCCTTTATTTGAAAAAAAAAAGTGTATCTGTGTCTGATAATTAAAAATTTATTTTTACTTTTACTCTCTAAAATGTGGGGAAATTTACTAAGTGATAAATTAATTTTAAAAAAGTATTTGTATAAAATAATGAAACTATGAATCTTTTTTACTGAAATTGAAGAACATCCAGTGAAAAAAAACCCGTTGTATTACAAAGATCAAAAACATAAAGGAAAATAATAATAATAAACGTTTTGGATAAAGAATTTGGACCGACAATATTCCGTTCTTAGTGAGCGTCTACATCGCAAAATGAGTAACTATGCTAAATTTCAAGTCAATCGGTGGTACAGTTTTTGAGATCTCGTGATGAGAGTCAGTCAGTGTTATTTCGCTTATATATATATAGATTATGAAGATTTTGTTAATGATGACATTGAAGTCTAGACATTTCGAGATAGAAAATATACCATGTGCATATATATTGAACGTAAGAAACAAGAATTACTTACAAACAAAAACATTCAAACAAAACTTTGTTCAGAATAAGTCCCTTCGGAAATACAAATACCTTGTTGCACTTCGGATTGCTGAAACCAAAAAATAATTTACCACTGTGGAAAATTTATTAAAACCAATTATTATAGACGTTTGTTTAAAAATATTTGGACTTCGACTGCTGATAAAATCGAATCGATTGCCTTATTTATTGATACTATAAGAAGAAGAAATTGAAAAAATATCAGGGAATATGGAATATCAGTTAATACACAAGGTAAAGGAATCAAATTTTTTTCGCAATACAAATAGATGAATCGTACAATATTTCGAAAAGGACCATATTAATTTGCTACATCAGATATATTGATTCATTTTGGAAGAAATAAAAGAATCATTGTGTTGTAGAGAATAGGTTCCATACAAAACAAATGGTGAAATTATTAACACATTTAATTATCATGTTAATCTTTAAAATGAGAAAACTGCGTAGATGTATGTACAGGGACGTCTTAAGGCATGGGCCAACTGGACCCGGGCCCAAGGCCTCGCCTTGGGGGGGGGGGGGTCCTCGTCTCGTTCTCTAATCTCCCTGAATAAGATCATGATCAGATTTATTTTAATCGTCAGATGTTATTTCGAATATGACTAGTGAAAGACAGTTACTTTTATATTAAATGTTTCTATTTACAACGTTTGCTGAGAATCAGGAAAAATATCAGTTTTATTTCTAAAGCGAGATATATCCAATTTATCAATAAAAATGCTGTTGTGGGAAGGACAGTCACAGACATAACAGACACTCCTTCCAGCAACCTTTTATTTATTTGCACACATGAGTTTAGGATCGCTGATGAATGGACAAGAGATACACTTAAACCCCCAACAGAAGTGACAAAAACACATTCGCTATTTTATGACAGGTGTCAAACCTAATAAAAAGGGACCTGAAGGAAATCACACTTTTTCAAAGAAACGAGTGGCTTATAATTCTAAATCGGCAATTCTTTCCTTTAAATTTAATTGCTTTGAAGCAGCAAAAGGTAATTATGTTTTTATTTTTGAATTGTATTTCTTTGAGATTTAAGATAATATACAAATATTTGTATCGCATTAAAAAAAGGAAAATAATATGTTATTGTATTTGCTTTTTTTTTTTTTTTTTTTTTTTTTTACAGAGAGAGAGTTATAAAAATAATATCCAGTTCAAAAAAATCCTGCTCTTTTTTGTAAATTTTCTCTGTCTCCCTCTAAACAACATGAAATAATCTCTTAACTGTTTATAAAATTGTATATAAATATTTCAATGGACTCTTTAGAATATTTTATATTGATCAATATGCATAAGTGAATTCATTCCTTTTGAATGCACTATGATCTTCCAAAAGAATTTTGATGTGTATTGTAATTCAGAAAAATATTTTTATTTGCTTATAATATGGAAAGCATTATTTTACTCGTTTAAAAATAAAAATTGCTGTCTTTTTTATTATTATTGAAACCCAAATAATAAAAAAAAGAACATTTATAAAACGAATATATTACAATACTACAGATTACAGTAATGTAATACAAATGTAGAAAAACGATCATATAACAGGAATCCTAGAGTACGATTTGATAATTAGATAAATAAATGCCTGTACAATAATTTAATGTTTTAAGATTAAGCATCGATAATAGAGAAATTCTCTTCCAACATAGTACAAAATAAGAGGTTTTTAGTGTATACTACCCCTCATTAGAAATTTTCTGTTTGCATGTGCATGTTTAATCAAATTTTCCTGCAGAAAGATGAAATTTATTATATATACTCTAATTTCAGTTCTTATACTTTAAAATTCATAATGTATTTGTGTTTTATCACTTACTAATATTTTGTCACATATTAGTATAAAATACTTTTAATGAAGATTAATTAATCGAGAAAGCATATATACGAATCTACATTTCGTATGTATTTTTTTTGAAAAAATAATGTTTTTAAAATTCTCAGAATGAATCTTAGAATTTCATTTCGAAAGAGAATCGTTAGTTTGAAAACATTAGACACTGCATTTGTATTTGTTCAATGAAATTTAAAGAAACAGAACATATTTGGTGAACTGGCATTCAGTAATATCGTCCCACTCAGGATCCGTTATGATGTTGAAATTAGGAGAGGGATATATACAGATAACGTTATCTTTAAGAAGCAGTAGATACATATTTCATTAGCAGTCAAAGGACGTTGATTCAAGTATTCTTAATTTGAAACCAGCAAAAAGAAAATTCAATAAATTATTTAAGAAAGTAGTAAATTGCATTTTGTAAAATGCTTAATCAAATGCATCCTTACTAAATTTGACATCTATTGAAATTTTAAAAAAATATTTATAAACACCAGAAAGCAGATAAAATAAAAGTTTTATACTATCTTATTAAAAATGTAGTTGAGAAATGCAAAATTAATTGTACAAATTTACAATACATGTGTAATTCTATTCAAAGGAATTAATTGAAGTATTAAAAGACAATAATGAAAGGAACTATAGTATTTCTTCTAAAATGCTCAAAAATTAAATAAGTTAATTTTATAAAAAAAAAAAATATCATTGAAATCAACTTTTCAAATGAAATCAGTTTTTCAATTTTTCTATTACAATTTCACAATTGAACAGGTATGAAATAATAGTAATAAATACATAAAAATTATAATAAAATAAAGAAAAAGAGAGAAAAATAAAATCTTACTTGTAGAAATTCAGTCTATATTTTTAAATACTATTCCCACAAATCGATAAGTGAGAGATGAAGTCTTACGGTGCGAGAGCCAGGTACTCCTATACCGCGCCAAACAAGGTGTAACTATTATCCAGATGTTTGAAAATAAAAAAAAAAAAAAATGGTTGACAAGAAAGACGGTCGAAAATTGGGAATGATCGCTAGAGTATTCCGGGGTGCGTTACCCGTTTTTACCACAGACAGTGAGCTCCATGGGAAAGGAAAAGAACACTATTGTACCTTGAGGTCGTGTTCACAAATTGATAAGATCTATAGCTTTCCATTATGATTAAATAATATTTTTCAAAACTTTAATTAATATCAACTGCTCCAAATAATAAAATCGTAATTTCTATATGAAATGAAATGTAGTAAATATCTTTATCAGCGTGTATGACATAACACCTCCTCTCTAGAGCATAAAATCTCTTTAATTTTTTATTTTTTGTAACAACATATAAAGTATTCTTCGAAGAGTGTTATAAATTTTTTGAAAAAGTGAAACGAGCTCGAAAATAGCGTAAAGGATATACTTTTTGAAAACACAATCTATATAAAGACTATAATCGAATTTAAAACTTTTTAATGTAGCAGAACTAGAAGCTGATCTGAAGAATTAGTTTTCCAAAAATGCAATTAATACAGAATATATAATTGTATTTGTAACTTTTTAAAATACTATCAATTATAAAATATGAAATTGTATTTGGAACTTTGAGAGAATGTATATATATCTTTTCTAAGTACTATCAATATTAAAAATGTTTTAGAATTTTGTTATGTAGAGGAGAAATAAGCCTTATTATTCTTCTTTTCTAAGACTCTTTTCTATGTCATCGTATGTGACGTTGCTTCAGTTTGACGATTACCACATTGGAACGTTAATTACTCAATTTGAAAATTTTGGAAAATTTCGGGGAAAAAAAAAAAAAACCTGCAAACCCGTATAGTAAAGACTCCCCAGTTGTTTTATCTAATTATTTTATTTGGCAAGTTTTATATAAAACTATCCTCGGAGTATAAAATTTCTTTTAAGGCTTTATTATATATCATCGTATATGACATAGCCTGCAATGGACGACTGCAGCATTTGAATGTTACATGCAGAGAGTTTACCTTGCGGATCGTCTTGCGCATGGTTGCTATAAGCTGGTTCCTCTTAAGTATAACCCCTTGGCAATCAACCTTTTTCTAGACATGAGGATTTGAAGAGGGAAAATCTTCAATCCCGTAAACTAAAGACTCCCCTCAAGTTATATAGGAAGTCATCCTCTGAGTATTATCCTTCTATAAACTTTATCATATTTTATTTTTAGTTATTAAAGCTTTAATTTTCTTACTTAAAACAATAACTTCCATTCTGTACGGAGTTTTCCAAGTAATTAAGCTGAAGTCTGCCTGGTCCTCAGTAGTCTCATCAGGCAGGCCCAGCTCCGTTTCTACAGCTTTTCGACCTAGGGCGATAATTAATGCCATTTATTTTCTGAATCTATTTTTGTGTTAAAATTGCAATAACACTGGAAATTGGTTTGCGTAATTTTTTCCGCATAGAAAAGCATTCTATTTTGGAACAAAGAGAAAACGTGATCCGTTCAAATGCTTTGTTATTATCAGTTAAGAAACTACTAAACTCTTTATTTACTTACAGTTGAACACAATTTCCCGCCGTTGAAGTAGTGTTTGATGGGGATAATAGTCATCATAGCTTTGTATCCCACAAATTCAACCAATCAATCAAAGAATTAGTCAATAGTTTTGAAGTAACTTTACTAAAGATGAAATAGTTTGATATTGATAAAACTGAAAGAAATTTTTGAAAGAGGTTAATAGCTTTTGTTGTTGTATCCTCTTCGCAAGCCAATCAATGATTACCTGCTGTTTGTGAGTGCACGACAAGTTAGAGGACATTATGCTATCTTTTTATAAATATATTCTTGTGATTATGGGGGAAATTTGATGTAATGTGTAATTTGACTCTACAGTATACACCATGGAAGTTACAAACTCTGACTCTGAACGAAAACTAAGATCCTCCTTTAAAACTCGTGTTGGTCATTCCGAAAGCTGTCAAGATCATGATTCACTTGTAAATGATAGATTATCAGATAATAATTCTCATTCAAAAAAGCGAATGAAGAAGAGACTAAAAAACGAAAAATTGTGTTCGTTGTCAGACAATCAGTTACATAATATGGATACTAATTGTGTTAAGTCAAATAATGGATTAAAGCTTTTCCCTATATTCACATCAAATTCGCGAATGCGATGTAAACTATCGACCGATAGTGAACCTAAGCTTCCAGATCCCGAAGAAACGTGCCAAAGAATGAAATCGAGTATTAAACGAGAATGTACAACTACTGAAGTTATTTCATATGAAGAGGCATCTAATTCTTCTGATTTGATGAATTCGAAATTAATTAAATGTACGGGCTTCTCTGACTCAGAAGTTATTGAAATGTCGCATAAGAAAGATAATTCAAATAAATTTATTTCGGGTATTGATGGATCTTTAAAACAAAATAAGATAGGTCATCCTGTAAATGATATAAAAATATTGGAAGAGAAATTAACTTTTAAAGAAGAATGTGATGTGTTACTAAGTGCTGATTGTGTAAAGAATAAATTAAAACCTAATGGGAGAAAAAGAAAGAAAAACACCAGGAATGAAATAAATGACTCAAAGGCCTCTACATTTGAAAATAAAACTGATTCTGAAAAAGTCAACACAGAAATTGAGTTTGTTGCAAAATGTATAAAAGATAATTCTCTTGATAAAATTAATACAATGAAATCTGAAAGAGAGAAAAGGTTTTTTCCAATATTTAATAGTTCTAATTCCATTGGTTCAATCAAAAGTCAAAAAGCCTTTTATCCTGAAATTAAAAAATGTGACCTTTCTGAAGAGCTAACAGAATACTCCTCCTTTGAAAAAAATTTATCTTTACCTGTGGAAAAAAATTCAAAATTAGTCTCTAATATGCATTTAATAAATTCTTCTACTACTTCAGAGTCCAACAGTTCATCTGTTGAGCTAGTCAATTCAACCGCTGAAAATGCTTTTGTTAATAGAGAAAAATATGTAGAACAATTAGTGCCCAATGCACTTGTTTCAAATTTTCCTACACCAATTAAATCTTTACAGTCGTTTCAGAAGAAAACTAGTTCATCATGTGATCAAATAAACTTAGTAAAAGAAAATTTCTCTCCTTCTGTGAAGAAAGACTTAGAAAATGTAGAACCAGAAAGAGTTATAGATTCTTCCATACATGTAAAGTCTGTATCAAACAGGCAATCATCAGAGGTGGAATGCATATCAAAAGAAAAGGGCAGTTTAGCTGAAGCTGTTTTTCAATATGGTGATGTATTATCAAAAAGTTTGATTTCTGATATGTTTAAAGAAATTTCTTCCTCATCTATATCTATGCAGACATTAGAGTCGAAGGATTTCTTATCAACTCAAGTAATGGATTTAGTCGAAAGAAATTCATCTGTACCTTCAAAGAAAGAGATTGAAAATCTAGTATCTGAAGAATTTGTAACTAATTCTATCTTGCCACTATTAGCTGTATCGTCATTGGAGTTGATGGATTGTACATCTTATAAGCAAGTAAGTCTAGTTGAAAATGCAATTCTGTCTACACATGAAGATTCAAAAGGATTGAATTCTCTCACTCTATCAAAATCTATGCAAAAAGACTCCTCATTAAATGAGCTAATCAATTTTGCGAGGGAAGATTTATCATTATCCACTCAGAATGACTCGGATTTGTTAGCAAGGAAAGAATTAAAAAAGACTTTATTTACTGCTGAAAAATCTACATCGACTGTTTCAAGTAGAACCCGTAAGAAGCAAAAAATAACAGAAACAGGTGAAACATCTGCTGAAAACTCATCCAATACCAGAGTAACACGCTCTCAAACTTTGAAAAATAATTGTAATTTAAAACAAACAGCTCCCTCATTACCGACAGATAGTTTAGTGTTGAAACCAGATGTTACAGAATTGGTTTTAAATAAAACTAAGAAAAAAATGAGACTGAAGAAATCCAAACCAGATGTCTTAAAACTATTACATCAAAGCAAGGAACATTTTAAGAAAGGCAAAAATAAACTTCAGTCAAAAAATATAAATCACGTTAAGGTTTTCCCTATATTTTCTAAGTCTGAAACACCTGCATTGAAAAATAAAAGTATTACACAAGTAAATACATCAGTACAAAAATCTGCGGGGGGAAAAGAAATTTATGGACATAGAAAACAATTTCATGAAAATAAATTGAAAGATTATCAAAGTGATGATTTAGTTGAAATTCAATGCAAAAATATTAAGAGTATGAGGAAAAGAAATAAAATCAGCAAAGCTTCAGAAGAAAAAACTAATATAACAGGAATGTCACCATCATCTGATGATTCTATCTTAAAAATTGAAGTAAATAATAGTTCAAAAAATAGATCTATTGTACTTGATTATTCAGAAAGTGTTGTAGATTTGGAGAGTGTAAATAAATCTAAAAATGTTGAGAAAGAAAATATAGCAGTTTTAAATAAACATAAAGATATTTTTGTAGTATTTAAAAAGGTAGAAACATTACTTCCTTTCCCAATTTACAGTCATTGTAACTTCTTCAAATGGGAGCCAGATTATCATATTTCCAACTATCATGTAATGGAAGATGATTTTTCAGATGAAATCAGTATTCCTGAATGGAATAAAATAACTGGTTTAACTGAAGTAAAAAATGTTGATCATTTAAATGTGATAAATCATACTGAAAGTAAGCCTTTTAGTTCTTTAGAAGTGCTGAGTGGTGATAGAAGAACCAGAAATGAGAATGCTGGTGAAACTGATTATGTCTTGTGGACAGATTTATCTAATGATTATAATCTTAAAGAAGGAATTAGTGAAACCACAATTGAAAATTTAAATTCCTGGCTTTTGCAGTGGAAATTAAAATTTTCTAAAAATAGTAAAATTAAACAAAATAGTAGTGATGACAGTTTTGATAGTTTTTCTTTTGATAGCAATGATTCTGTGTCAGATGATTTATCGAATAGTGTTATAATCATGGGACCTCCTGGTTGTGGTAAAACTAGTTTAGTATTTTCTTTAGCCAATGATCATGGATTTAAAGTTTTGGAAGTGAATGCTTCTTCTTGCCGTAGTGGTCGTAACATTAACCATCAACTTAAAGAGGCCCTTGAATCATATCATGTGGAAAACATAAAAATGTGTGATATAAATTTTGAGAAAGAGAAACATAGTGAAAATACTTGTGCTGGAATTAAAAGCAAAAAGATTAAAGATAA
>BMAW01029891.1:0-25339 GCA_019974015.1 Nephila pilipes | reverse complement strand
GAAATATAAAAAAAATTCAGAATCATAATGTATTTTACATACTTATCAAAAAATTATATTTACTTTTCGCTACTACATGCAAATGAATTTGTAATACAGAAACTAATTTAGGTTGATAAGAAAGTGAGTGAGTGAATGTAAAGTTTATTGGCGCAAGAGCCAGATATGGCTATGCTGCGCTAAACAAGATTAAACTGTGGTCTAGACGAGAAGTTGAAAAGATGGTAAAAGTGGCTGACAAGAAGGGTCGAAAATAGAGAAGGATCTCTAGGGTATCCCGGGAGTGCGTCACCCGTATTTACCAAAGACAGTAAACCCCATGGGAAAGAAAGATCACTAGGGTACCTCGGGGTCATGATGCCGTACTTACCTGGAGAAGGCAAGTCCCTGAGGTCCCCTGATATAATCCCCCATGGGCAGGGTACCCATTTTAGTCGCCTTTTACGACATGCATGAGCTACAGTGAGACTATTCTGTCATCCCCGGTCATCACACGGGTCAGGTTGATAAGAAAATTGAACTTCTTCATTCTGTTAGATGCTGGTTCGCCAACTTTGATCGAAGCTTGTATTTAATACATTTCCATAGAAGTGCACAATGCTTCAACAACATAAAAAAAAAAAAAATCAACAGGAAACTATATATTGTATTTTTTAAATTTTTTTATATACTTTGTTCTTAGTACACATTTCCAATTTACATTAATAGATTTATGGAACATTTGGAGACCTCGATCTTCTTGAATATCTGTTCATTCTAATCCTGTTATTACTGTTTCCGGAAATAAACATTTATCCATTGTTAATCACATCGATTTCGAACGGATTTAATAAAAATGCAATTGCCGAAATTAATACTACTAAATCTTCAAATAATTAAAATAGCCTAGTAGGGTTAAAATTTGGTTTTAGTTTATGTTGACTGCAAGAGGATTATCATATTATGAAACAGCATTTCTTATGAGTGGAAAGTGATTGAATGCCTGTTCTCTTATATCCTTTTGGAATCGTTATAGCTTTCTTTTAAAACTAAAAATGCTTCGACTTAATAATTAAACAAGCGATAAATTCAATTTTTTTTAAAAGTGTTCCATTATATCGGTGAAAACCATTAAGTCATAAATCCAATCTTCATCTTTTAATTGCGAATGTGATTGTCTTTTCATCTAGAAAGGCTTAGGTTCCAACAAAAATACAAACTTGTGTAATGCATCGTACGTTGATCATCAATACATCATTCAATTCATCTTACGCCTTCATTTAGCCACAGTTGATATATGCCACATTTGGTACGTATTATAATAAACAATTACTGGAGTTAAGAGTTAACTTACATTAACCCTACTGCACGACGGTCTGGAATTACATGATCTCAGTGTCAATTAAATTTATTATTTTACCAAGAAATTTAAAAATCCCCAAAATTTGAGTTTATAAGATCTGCATAGTTTTCGTATGATACAAATAAGATCCCATCTCCAACGATACTATAGCTCTAATAGATAGAGGATAATAAAGTGAATTATTTCTCATTATAATAAGCTTCTTCGTTAAAGTAAGATTTCTCGCTGCTCTTCTTATTCAGTAATATGTAAATCTATGATTAGATTAAACATCAGAGTCAATTTGGAAGAGGTTCTCGAAAGATTGTTCAATATCTGAAAAACTAATAAATTCAAACTATCGCATTTGATCATGCTTTATAAACCCAAGCAAAAGAAAATATTTTAAACTAACAATTTGCTCAGATATAGAGACAAGTTTCTCCAGTTTTTACTGATTCGATTTTTACTGATTTATCCCAAGATCTTGGTAACACACGATCCATCTTCGTTGCAACAAATTAGGCTTGAATATTTTTTTGAAAATTACTCAAGACCTCTTATGATATAGCTAAAATTATAATACAATGTATTCCTAAAATTATGTGTAATATTTTGCAATTTAAACACATACCAATGATTCAAAAATTACTTACTCGTCCTCAATAAAAACACAGATTTCAAACCGAAGTGGTTTAATGTTAAGAACGGAGTTCGAGAATAAAAGCGAATTAGAAAACGAATTACAATTTTTTTTTTCATTTCACTATTTATTTAGAGAGATTTAAGTGGCAGATGTTGCAGCATGCGTTAATGAATATTCCTTACAACATTAAACGAATATTTTGAGAAAATATGTTAATTTACCTTTTAGTTTAGTTGGTAGCTTGTCTCATAATAATGCCTGACCAATCAAAACACTAATTTTTTAACCTGTTTACTTCTTGTTGCCTGGAATAAGATTTCAGAAACATTAGATATGAATTGAGGTCAATTCTGAATGTTTTAAGTCATGTCATTTTAATTTGGTTTGATAGCAACTCGAATAAGATGTTTTGGGGCTTGTATAGTTTGTTTGGTCGATTTAAAGACTGTTACCTATATAGGGGGTCTAGGTTCTGTTTTTTTTTTTCCTTCAAAAGACTGTCATGTAGCTGGACTAATAGCTCCAGTTCCTCACAATTGAAGTAGTTTGGCGTGAAAGTGATAAGTGAGGTGCCAACGGAAGTGTCGATTTCGTCAATGGAACGTCGAAAGCGATGTTTAGACTCTCCTTCTTGTCAACCAATTTTTTTTATTCCATTTTTCAAACATCTAGATCATAGTTACACTTTATTTGGTGCAGCAAAGCCATATATCTGGCTCTAACACCAAAAACTTCCCCATCTCTCACTTATCAATTTGTGAGAATAGTATCGAAAAATATAGACTAAACTTATACAAGTGAGATCTTAATTTTCTCTTTATTACTCACAAAAGGGAGATAGTAAGGGTTGCTGACTTTTAGTCAGTAATCATTCGCAAGAAAGAAAGATTCCAATATTTAGCGCCATGTCATATCACAATAATTTCTTCTGAATTCTGGTTCCCATTTTTAATCGAAAGACTTACAAACTTTCAAATGCATGTTTTGATTTTATATTATGAATTTTTTAATACTCTCACTAATGTCTCTTTTTAAGTAAATTTTAAAGTTAAAAATTATGTTTTCTAGAATTTGATGTACAGCATTTCAGAAGTACTAAGAAAGTAGAATTTAAATGATTGGCATGTCGACTAGAAATCATGAATTAGTAAAAATTATTAGATACATAACTTTTATTTGCTCCATTCGTAATTTTTTAGTCTACGCAAATTGCTAAAAATAACTTAATCTGAAAAATAATTTATTGTATCCATTGCTTAATTATGAGATAGATTGATGAAGGATGTGGTGCAATATAGGCTAATATCCCTAAAGCATGAGAAAAATATTATGAAAATATTAATAAGGCATTATATAGTAAATATTTGTCTGTTAAAATAATTTCAGAATTTTTTTAAAAACTTTATTCTTATTTTTTTTGAAATATTTTCATGTTCCTTAAAAAATATATTAAAGTTCGTTTGTGTTTTGTCCACGTTTTTGGGTCTAGACGAGTATGACCCGTAATACATGTAGATTTATCTACACTTAGCCAATTATACTCAAATTAGCCCCACCTTATCTCCACGCGGTTAGATCTGGAAATCCAAAAATATTTGGAAACTAAGAAGGAAAGGTTTGTATATGTTGTAAAATTTTTCAGTAAAAAACATTCAAGAAATGATTGATTAAATTGAAATTATAATTAAATTTTTTTATGTATTTATCACGTGTTTGTTTTGAATTTAATGTATAATATGTTAATTAATATACTTTGTCATTATATAAAAACGTTGTTTTTAAATACTTGGTTTTCATCTCGAATAATTTTATTATTATAATCCTTTCTTATCCGTATTCCCCACAGACTTTAAAAAAAAACCAGTGTAAGTTTTTAAGAAATTTAATTTAATGTTTTAATTTTAAAACCCCGCCTATTCCTTTGATATTTTATAGAGTAATATAGCGCAAACATTTTCCGTTCTTATAAGATACAACAAAGAATAGTTATCGTTGAAGTACCATTTAAACCCTTGATTGCATCAAATATTCATACAACACAAGAGAATTTTTAAGCAAATATTTAAATGGTACTGATAATTGTATTTCAATTATATTTGTAAAACATTTGTTCATGCTAAATATTGTCTTGAGAATGATTTAGATTCTTCTCAAGAAATATCACACACACAAGTAATTTATTGTTCAATTTATAATGACGAATTATATGCGTTAACTTCTCTTTTCCTCCTTCAATTAATTCATTTTTCTTAATCTTTTACTTTTTAAATAATTTTCGCAAGGTTTTTATATATTTTTTCAGTTTTCTTCGAGTATGTCATACATATTTAAGAGAGAAAATATAAATGTATTTGATATTGTTCCTTGAAAGAAAAAAAAACCTTTAAAGATATCTTAGCGGAAGCATGAATATTTGCCTGAGAGAATTTCGATTCTTATGAGTTCCATTTGTATCTTTTAGTTTAGTTTTTATTAACGTCGCACTAGAAGCAACACGAGGGCTATTGGCGACGGACCTCGTAATTTTGAATCACGGTCAAGTGACGAGGACGACACCTGAGCTGGCACCCCCTCTCCTAACATCCACACCACGCCAAGGGAGGACTTTGGGCCCCGAACAGATATAACGTGCATCAGCACCGACAACACGGTGAGTTTTTGGCTGCCAAGAATCGAACCCGCGACTGAACGAAAACCACCGGTCACGAGTCCAAAACCTTGACCACTAGGCTACCGCGGCCCGTCCCATTTGTAACAGTGACACTTCTGCAAATAAAGATACCAATCAAAAATTAAGCTTGGAATGGATTTATAAGAATAAATATTGATTCAGATACTTAGGAAATGTATAGAGATTTATCTCATGTATAAGACGATGAAAAGTTTTAATGCATAGTGTTGTAGATTTTGGAGATGTTTTAAATTTTTTTTCCCTTTTCCATTAATTGTTTTGGAATTGAAGGAATGATCTTCACTGCTGTTAGTTACATTTCATTAATTAGCTGAAGAAATGTCTTTTTAATTTTCTTAATGCGCAGAAAATTAATTAACGATATTCATTTAATACTTCAGGAAGTAAACATTTAATCTTTTCATCTTCTGTGTTTGTAATTCATATTTAATTCGGTCGTGACAGTTGTTTTATCTCATTTGAACAATCGGAATTAAAACACGTGTTTGGAACATATTTTAATACAAGTGTGTCTCGTTGAATATTTAAAAATTAGTAATCCAAACAATTAACCTTGAAATGTTTGACTGATCATTTAAAAGCTTAAATTTTTCAAACAAGAATATCTCTGTAATCAGATCAGTCTTTTTATATGTTTATCAATTTGTCAAGATCTAATTTAAATGAATTATTCTGATCTTTTCTTATATTTTATTTGAGGTCAGCATTTATAAGACTTGATTATTTTTAAACCTCAAAAATAATTTTATTCATAGGAATGCATGAGGATATATATATTAATGAACTAAATGGGTGTACTTTTTTTTTTTCCTTTTCTTTGGAAATAAAATTGAAAATGGTGTAGCTATTCTCTGTCAAATAATAATTTATAAACTCAGAAATTAAGTTTCCTATGCTGTTACAGATAAGGATAAACATTGTTGTATATATATATATATATATATATATATATATATATATAGAGAGAGAGAGAGAGAGAGAGAGAGAGAGACTGTGGGGGGATGAGATTGTACATCCCGAATCTACGATAGTTTGCTCTTACGCAAAAGGCTGGTTGTCTGGGGGGGGGTAATTCCATTTCCAGATTCTGTGTTGTTTTCGTAGAAATTCAATGACGATGCTTGCAGTAGTTATATTTGTTTATTAAATGGAGTGATGAAGGATGAAAATATATACACCATGAGATGACGAACTGACCATTTCATCGGAGCAAAATAGATGGCAGCCTCATTTAACCCATATCGGCGAAGGGCGCTGGAATGTGCTTTGGCAGTCGGAGTTTACTTCCGACTCGGGTAATGCGATGGAGAAGAGAAGAAAAAAAGTGGAGGGAAAGAGAGGGAGAACGAAAAGTCGCTCAGTTTTGTTCTGGAATAGGTGGCGCTGCATGAGCTATCACATGAAGCTGATTCGTGGTGCCATCTATCGAGTGTTGGAGGAACTGGTTTTACAGTACATTGGAAAATAAAATTATTTTTTAATAACTAGCTGGAAAATCCTACAGAGTTCGACCCCTCTAAATAAAGCTGGCCTCCAGCTATCCTGGAATTTGTAAAACTTCACTAATTATATTTTATACTTTTCAAAATAACTAATAACACAAAAATAGTAAAAAATGAATTTCAAAACTTTTCAATATTCTACATGGAGCAACATATGTAATCAATTATTTTAACACTTTATCATATAAGAATGATAAAAATACTGATTTAAAACAGCATAAAATGTAAATAACACAAGACAATATTTAGTGCATAAAAAGAAAATAATATAGCATGAAATTAAATCAAACGAGCCTCACCAAATAATATCTAGTGACGTTTGATATTTAAATGGTGTGGATAGAAAAATGTTTTATCATATCTGTTTTTCGTATTCTGGAGCTGTATCACATCGGCAGATATTTTTTTTCCCTTTTCTTGTAAATCTTCCAATTTTCGGATTGTATTTTTTCTAGATTCTTCTTGGCATCCTTTCTTTGTAATTCTATTTTTCTTCTATATTTGTAAATGTGAAAGACTGGACTTTCAGATAATACTTTCTTTAACTTTCCGAATGCTTCTTTCTGTTGTGTACCAAAAACAATCGGATTTTCTTTTTTTGTGAGGTCGCTTAACGGTTTCACAATTTTCGAGTAATCTTTGATGTATTTTCGGAAATATTTTGCTAATCCAAGAAAACTTTGTACTTTCTTTACGGTCGTTGGTTCTGGAAACTTTGTAAATGCCAATGTCTTTGCGACTCAGGGCTTCATGATTCCATTCTCTATTATGTGACCTAAAAACTAAATTATCCCTAGCTTCAACGAGAATGTGGCAACAAATCATGAAAATAAGCTAGCAGCAGCAAAATTATTCTGTAAAAAATGGAAAATAAAGGGAAACTTAATGGCGGTTTTTCTCTTCGTTTGACTAGATTTAATTCAGCTTTTGTTGAGGGAAAGTTTTAGGATCTCCCTACAAATATTCTTTTTCTGGTAAGTAAATTCTTGAATTTTACTTCAACTATTTTTAATTAAAATTTTATCTTTCAGCAAAATTTTAAATTTACCTTAGAATTTCCTTTCCTGTTCCTTTTTCATGTGGTATATTTCTCTTCCTTTTTTTTCTTACGCTCGTTGCTTTCATTCCATTTATCATACGATTTTTGAAAGCATCTGTTAACCAACCAGTTTCATTATAAAATCTTAATTTTAACATAATAATCATGAAAGCGTGATAACATATTGCTTTATGGCTTTTTTGTTACAGTTGTAAATAAAGAGCACAAATATATTGATACAAAATAAAAAAAAATTAGTCACCATTTTCAGGTTGAAGTTCAAAAGACTTCGAAAGAACAACATAAGTATATCATTTCATGTTGTCATGCTTAATAGAAACATTTTTTAACCCGGACTGAACTACAATCTTGTAACAATTAAAAATCTTTCTATTTTTGAAGAAAAGCAATATTGTGAATGAAATAACTTTTTTAAAAAAAAAAATTGAAACACAATCAATCGTTGCATATTATTAATATTTTTGCTAGTAAAATATGAAACGTAAATTTATTTATTTTTCTTGTGTAATGGAAAACTTTTTCAGAATTATATATAAGCCTTAAAAATTAATAACATTTGGTAAATGTTTATCAAATTTTCAATATCATACCAAATGCAAAAAGTAAATAATTCTGATAAAATTGTATACGAAGAAAAAAAAACTAGATTATCTCAATAGAGAAATAGATAATTAATTATAAAATTAAATAATTAAAAAATAATTTATCTTGTAAAAATAAATTACCTTAGAATTCTTATAAATATTTTGTTGATATCTAAATTTAGAAACATAAAGTATTTTTATCATTCTTTTTCCTTAAACAGCAGTAAAAAATGTCTGCTTATTTTTTACAAACTATTCAAACTATTTTTGTAGATTTTAATAATTCAAAGAATCAAAATAAGAAAAAAAACTTTTTAATAACGGATTATTTAAATTACACTGTCATTTTAATTATATATTATGATAATCGAATTAAAAAATAAGATACAGAAGAAACAAATGATTAAAATAAAAGAAATAATGTAATAAAGAATCAAAATAACATATGTTTTAAAATCAGTTCTTAAAAAAAAGAACAGTAAATTTTTCAAAAATTTTTTTCAATCAATTTGAATGAAAATGTTGTTTTCAAATTGATTTTTGGCTTAGAATCACTCACAAAACTGTATGGAGGATAAAATTGTGATGCAAATCAGTAAAAAAATTTAAAAAAATGTTTGTTTGTTTTTCATTTGAGAGGACTTTCATATTTTCTTTTTATCATTTGAAGGTGAAGATACTTTTTCATCTTTTGATAACGAAATAACAGCTTAGCTTTTAAGTTTTTTATGAATTTCTTTCTAAGAATATTTTTTTACTCAATTTTTGTTGCTTTCTTATTATTTTAATGGAATTATATGTTTTCAAAAACGATAAAGTACCAATTTTATGCTAACAATTAGAAACCAATAATTTAGAATAACTTTAAGTAACGTTAATTATTCAGATTATTTTACGCTTGTATTGGAACTTTTCATCAAAAATAGCAAATCTTTTTATTTAAGGTATCCGACTAGGTTGAAAAAGCATTTTTTGATGAAAATTTCAATTTTTTTCTTTCTGATTGTAAATTAAAGCCCCACTTTTTAAGATTCCAAAACAGTCCTTATTATTACTTTATGCTAGATAGAACTCAAGTTATAGCTTTTTTAATAATGTGCTGTTATTGAAAACGAAACAGGAAGTAGTGACATTTGTGACCGGAAGTTGACGATTTATCCCTTTTTAAAGCATTATTTCTCTAAAATAATGTTTTAAAATCTCAGTTTTAATTTTCTACATACTAAGCCACAATTTATTTATAATTATTTGAAGCAATTCTGTTTTAGATGATTGGCAACAGAGATTTCGACTACCGCTTATAATTGTTTGTTTACATTTTTCGTTCGTATAGCTTTGCTAATTGTTAGTTTTTTTCCCCCTATACTTTGCTTTAGTTTCAGTTCTTTATTTATAAGACACTCATTTTTAAGTTTATTTTTCTGGAAAATATGGTCAAAAATCGTTCTTATCGTCTACGCAAAAGAAAGTTTTATGGAAATCAGAGCATTAGTATTCTTACTGATTCATCCTGTGAAAGAGAAAAGACTGCAAGCGAAATGAAACTACAACATAGTAGCAAATCTGAGTATACTAAAAATAATTCATCAGGACATTTAACAGGAAATATTTTCATCGACTTACAAATTTTACTTAGTGTTTTTTCAGTCTTGCATTGTAAAACTGAAAAGTGTGGAGAAAGTTGTTTGTTTCTCGAAGAGGATTCAAGATTTGGACTTTCCTCAAAGTTTTCTCTACATTGTAAAAATTGTAACTTTATATTTTCATTTTGTACGTCCAAGAAAAAAGACAAAATGAATGAAATTAATATTTGTTTTGTTTATGGTTTGCGTTTAATTGGAAGAAGGTTATCAGCAGGAAGGAAGCTATGTGCCATCTTAAATCTGCCTCCCTTTCTTTCGAAGCTTGCATTCCGTCAACATGAAAAGAAAATTCTTTGTGCTAATGCTTGCGTTGGAGGAAAAAGTATGAATGATGCTGCAAAAAGTATTCGACAAGTAAAGAAATGTGCAAATGATGTTATGAATTGTGATGTTTCTGTGGATGATTCCTGGCAGCGCCATGGATATTCATCATTAAATGGTTGTGTTAGTGCCATATCTGTAGACAGTGGAAAAGTTGTGGACTTTGAGACTTTATCTCAATTTTGCAGAAAATGTAATTCCAAACTGTCAAATCACAAAGATCACTGCAATCACCATAAAGGCTTTTCATCGAACATGGAACCAGTTGGTGCATACCGTATTTTTTAAAGGTCAGAAAATCGCAGGATGTTACGGTACACTGACTACTGTGGGGATGGAGACTGTAAAGCTTATGATTCCGTAAAAAATATGTATGGAAAATATTCGGTTTCAAAATTAGAATGCATTGGACATTCAGAAAAGAGTTGGAACAAGGTTTCGTAAGCTGAAGAGTACAAAAAGGGGACTTGGTGGGAAAGGAAAACTGACTGATAATTTGATAAACAAATTATAAAACTTTTACGGAATAGCAATACGAAGCAATGTTGGGACTTAGACAAAATGCATTCTGCTGTAATAGCAGCTTTTGTTTCATTGTTGTTCCGCAAAACATGGAGAGTGCCCAGTTGGACCCGAAAGCTGGAGCAAGTTTCAGAAAGCGAAAGCTTTGAACGAATTACTTTTTGAAAAATAACCAGTATCGCCACAAAATGTTATTAATATTGTCAAGAAAGTTTACATGACTTTGTGTGATCAAAGTCTGTTAAAAAAATGTTAGCATGCAAAAACTCAAAATTCCAATGAATCGTTCAATTCAGTTCTGTGGCAAATACTACCAAAAGAAGTATTTGTGGAGCACCAGATATTACTTTTAGGTGCTTACATTGCTGGTGTGCAGTTTAATAATGGATTTAATGGCTTTTATGCATATTAAATGAAATGAACATTGTCCCTGGATATAATATTATACAGGGACAAATTGCTTTTGATGATGAGCATATTGAAGACGCAAAACGCCACTCACTGCCAACAGTAAAATCTTCCAGAAGAAAGCTTCACGCCATAAGAAAATAAAGAAACATAAAAATGGAGGAGAAGGAAGGAGTGACTTATAAAACTGGAGAGTTTTAAGTTATTCAACTATCAATTTTAATATAATTATATATTTTGAATGTATTTTTCAAAAATAAAATTTTCACGAAATTTTTGCTCGAAAATTGAGACATTTCCACGACAGTTTACCTAAATTAAATGAAATTTAACGCATACATTTCAAAAAACCCTCAGAATGTTACAAACCACTGGTTCTGATATAATTCCATTTAATCATGTTTTATAGTCCCTTTCTGAAGAAAACATAAATTAATTTTGACGAAAAATCATTAATGTCAATTGCGATTGCTTATGAAATATTTATTTTTTAAAGTATTTGTTACTGTGCAGTTTGTGACACTTCAGAGGGATTATGAAGTATAATTATAAAAAACAAAAATTTATTATGGCCATTATTTTTTAAATTATGCTGTTTTCCTGACACAGAAAATTTTGCTAAAATTTCATAAAAAGCATTTCTTTTTCAAAACCTAGATGTAATATATATGTATATATTTTTATACACTCAAATATTTGTGATATTATGAGTCTTTTTCAATTATTTCTCATTATGAAATTTTCCTGGTTGTCAATTTTGAAAAATTAGTCTACGATCCCTGTAGGATGAGTATTGAAGAAATAAAATTGCTCTCACTACCATCAACAAAAACCTCCACAAGAAAACTTAGGTCCATTAGAAAAAAAGGAAACATTACTATTGAGGAGAAGGAAGGAATAAGATGTAAAACTGGAGAGTTTTAAGTTGTTTCATTAATATTAACTTTAAGTAACTTATAAATATATTTTTTAAATGTTTTCTGAAGAATTTAAATTTCACCAAAAGTCATGCATGAAAAATGTGATATCTCCAAAACAATCTAACCAAATTCAATAAAATTTGGTACACATATTTGACAAGTCATTAGGAGTGTAACAGACCACAGGTTTTGAGATAGTTACATTTAGACACATTTTGTAGTCTTTTTCGTTCCAAAGCATATAGTAATTTTGATGAAAAATCATTAACGTCAACTTCGAATACTTATAAAATATTTATTTATGAATATAATTGTTATTCTGCGGTCAGTTACACTTTACAGGAAGTAAGAAGTACATGTATGAAATAAAAATCCATTATGTCTATTATTTGTTTAATTATGTTATTTTTCTTAACATTGTAAATTTTGCTAAAATTTCATTAAAAAACAATTTTTTTCAAAACCTAGAGGTTATATATATATATAAATTTAGTGCTATTTGAATCTATTTCTATCACTTGACACTAAAAGACTCTTCTGAAAAGTATTTCTTAAAATATTGGTCTTCGAACGTAGTCGGGTGCCTTAAACATGAACAAATATTTTTTTCAGTAGAACGATGTAGATTGAAAGCTAGTAATTAAGTAAGAATAATTAAAAACCATTTCTTAAATGTTAATCAAGAACAAATTATATTTAGAAAAACAGAATAAATAGAATAGAAAGAAATTAAAAAAACTAAAAACTTATCATTTAATAAAAACAAAAAAAAAAAAAAAAAAAAAACTCGTTTCATTTCGCTTCAGTCAACATGAGTCCTTGAAGAAAGATATTAAAAAATATATATAATTTAATAAATACTATTTCATAATATAAAACGTGGAACTAAAGACATTGTTTAAAATCAATAAGTAGAACAAAAGAAAATCATATTCAGTACTGGAAAACTTTGAGAGTTTTAAATTCTCAGATTTAATCTTCTAATTTTTCAGTTAATCATTTGCATACAAATTGAATAAAAACATCATCTGTTCTATTCTGAAATTTAAAACACTGACATTTTGTTAGTGTTTTAAATTTCAGAATTGATAATTCAGAATGTAAAGGTAATAATAAATAATGCGGAACACTGACATTTTTACGTACATTACATACATTAGCCATTTTTACGCTTATTTAGATATTTGTCAACTATATTATATTAGTTTTTTAAAAAAATTATGTTTGCTCACGCCACCGTATTGGCTGAGTGTTTCGCGTCCTTTTTTGGTGTGGGTGGTATTTTCTCTACTCCTTTGCTTTAGAAGGGCTTTTAAAGCCCTCGACCGACAGGATATCTTGGAGGTCATTGATCTGGGTTATGACTAAGCAAACTGGTTATTTCATCATTCCCGCCCGAGTCATCTTTGCGAAAAGCATCTATATGTTTGGGAGATTTTCCGTTTTCTTACGAGAATTCTTTGATGTTACTATTTTAAAATTTATTTAAGTATTGCCTTAATTGCATGTTTTTGGTGTTAATAAAATTATTTAAAATCAATACAGTCCACAAATAATTTTTATTCATCTGAGCTCCATAAACAATGTTTATATTTAACACTAACTTAAATACTTTACTATTTAGTGTTATTGATTATTAATTAGAATATGTTTTCCAGTTTGTTTATGTATGAGTTAAGAAATATTTGTAATGCTCAAATAAAAACAGGTAGATAAATTTAAAAACACTGGTTATATTGAATTCGATTAAAATTGAAATATTTTCATTAAAAATTTAAATTAATGATAATAAATGTGCTCATAAAAAAAGATAAATTTGAATAAAGTACACAAATTATTCATTTAGCATAGAAAAATTCTTTGAGTACTGCTTGCCTAACACACCATAAAAATTTATATTGATTTTAGTTTGTATATTTAGATTCTAGAAATATCTGCAAAAATACGAATTTTGTTTGAAACGTTACATGATTTGATTAATTTAAGTATCATGTTTTTTTTTTTCCATAACTAATTACTCATTATGGATATAAATATTTCTTTTAAATCTTTAAACAACATATTCACATTTATATTTCTTAAGTTTTCGTTTAATACTCAATTGCTTAATTTTTTAACAATAATAATTTGCTTAAGTTTTTAACAATTATCTGTTCGAATTTAATTAAAGAAAATTATTACTAAACCAAAACATGTAACATTAAAAGACAGCAGTTGATGTTTCTATATTTGTGTGTGTGTGAAAAAATAGCTATATTTTTTTTAAAAAAAAACTACTCTAAAAGCAGTATCTAACGAGTTGCTATTAAATTTTTCAGGTTGCATGTAAAAGTGGTTTCTGCTCTTTACGAAGTGCACGATTGATCATAAAATTGCAGATGGTTTTCTTAAAGTTGTTAAGTAAAAAAAATATACATTTATTCTTGTTTTGGTCTAAAATAATTACCTACAAATGTATTTTAAAAAACTTCTTTGATTTTTAAGGTCTTTCTATATTTAAAAAAATAATAATGTTTAAAAGTTTTTTTCTTTTCTAATATTTAAATGTTGTGATTAAATGTTCTATAATATTAAAAATATTTCTTAAATTTCATTTTCAACTATAAAAGCATTGCATTTTAAAAATTTATATTCTAATTGTAAAATTATGTTAAGTTTCAATTTTTACAATGTAGCATTATAACTCTTAAATACAATATTTTATTTTCTAACATTAAAAATGTGATAATAATCTTCTTTCCTAACATTAAGAAAATATTATGTTTTTTAAAGTTTATTTTCTAATATTCAAATTGCCGAATGTTTTATTTTCTAGCAAGGAAGTAGTTATGCTTTAAAAAAACTTTATTTTTTCAGCATTAATGAATGTTATTTTTTGAAACTTTATTCTGTGATATTAAAAAATATTTCGTAATGTTAGAAAAAAAAAAAATTAAAATTCATTTTCTATGATTACAAAAAAAATTATTGTAACATTTATATAAAATTTTGTTTTTTCATATTTCAACATGAAAACCTACTACTTAATAATTATATTACAATCAAATAATCGATGACCATCTAGAAATATTTAACATGAAGTTGATTCATAAGAACTCTTGATGTTGAAATTCCTCGTTGTCTGTTGATGAACTTAATAAAATAAAACTGCATAATAGTAGCAGTAGATCATCGAATATATATACATATATATAATAATTGAGATAAAAACCAACGTTTTTAAGAACAACGTTTTATGGCATGACAAAGAAATTATGAAATATTGAGTTAAACTAAGATAGTGTTTTAACTTTTTCTAAAATTTATCAAAAGAGACGTTAGTCAGGTAACTAAAATTCATAATACTCACAAAATCAAAGCATGTACATTTGAAAGCTTATATCTCTATTGGAAAAAAAATGTCCACAATAACTCAGAAAAATTGATGCCATGATAAGACATGCGCCAACTATTGGAATTTTCTTTCTTGAGAATGATTACTGATCTGAAAGCCCAACCGCTGATGCTCTCCCTTGTGAGTTTTATACTCACTGGCGTGGCTGAAGAGTTCCTGGTTCCCAAGACAGAGAGTAATTTTTCCTCAATCCTAAAAGGAGGGAAATTATTTGATCTGATGTAAAATTATTGAAATATTGTGAAACGTGTCGCAAATATGACTATTGCATTGAGGGTGAGTACGAATGATTCCTCCAAAGCCTAGTTCCTAACTTGGAAGTTGCGAAAATTAACGATCGTGGATGATTAGATGCCACATACACATCAAACACCAATTAAAATCCAGAAAAAACGTTGTAATATATATATATATAAATACGTATATACAAGAACCTGATGAAGACACGCTATACAGTTACTCAGAATTGATACACCATTACTAAGTTCTATGAAATGGGATGTGTAATCATCCTATGGTCATGTTATTACAGAAATGTTGATAACGGAACCAAATTACATACATTTTGAAGTTCCGCAAATGTAGGAATACATAATTCTGCTTCATCAAACAGCTTCCTTAAATAATTAATCAATCACAACTCAATATTGGTGTACATTTGTTCACAGAATTGTTGTTTATTTATCGCAAATTACCTTTTACATTTACACCTTACTTTGTATCGCTTATACTAGAAACCTTATCTGCCCGAATTTCTTTAAGTTTCATGCTTTTTTGGATTTTTTTATATCACTAAAAAATGAAACAAGCTCTGATTCCTAAAAGTTCTTCTACACCAAAGCGAGTGCGTTGCTTATGGATACAGAGGAAGATCCCACATTTAATTTATAGCTATTCCTGAATATCATTTCTTATCACCTGGTGAAAATTATGCAGCTGGGTCATATTTCTTCAACACCCCTTGAAAATTCCTCTGAATCAATATAGAAACGACCCTCTTGAGCATGTATTTCCAACCAAAAATGGTGTTACTTAATCACATTTCTTTTGGCAACGCCTTGTAAATGAAAAAAGATATTTGGATATATCACTAATTGGAAATCCTCTCATTATACTTGACTTTCTAATGTATTCTGTGTTGATAATTAATACGATTTACATAACTCTACAGTGATACTTTGCGAAAAAGGATTTACCTCATCTATTCATCTCATCTGTTTGTATTTGAAGAGAAATCCGAATAAATTGAGTTTTTACGCGTTTCATAAATTATTTCAGAAAAAGTTCTTTAAAATGTAAAACTTCAGATTTAGTAGACTTTATCAATGCTGAAATTGATTGAGCATTCACAGCTTCAGTAATAGAACTTTTTTTGCGACTATTTAAGAAATTAACTGAATAATGTTTTTGAAAGCAATGGTAGTTTTTATAAAAATGCAAATAAATTTGGTCAAGAATGTGTAACTTGGAACCATAAAATGACTGTACAATCATATGGTGATTAGGCTCTTTTTCCCCTGAATTTCGAACCATTGGCTGCAGATTTTTTACAGAAAAATTGTCAACTGTCGAATTATGTAAATAACTCGTTCTTAGAAAAACTGGGTGTGTTCGTTAATCGTAGAAAATGCAAAGCAAATGAAAATTACTACTGATAGAACCTTTTAAATAAAAATGCTTGTTTTATTTAATATTGTTGTATGTCTTATTGTATTATTGTTAGACTTTATATATAATTTATATATAATGTATTTTGAGGTTATAATATAACAATTTCCGTTCATACGCCAGTATTCCCATATATATATATTTTAAGAAACTCACTTTTTTATACATTTTTTAAGCTAACAATTTCTTGTTTAATGTAAAATATTCAATAAGTTTTTTTTTTCTTATATTGTAAGCTTTAGCTTTCTTAACACCATTACGGAAATTAACGTTAACGTTAACGTGTTACGGAAATTAACTGAGTTAATGTATTCTGAAAAAATTAGACAGATTTGTTTAGTATAAAAAAGTTTAAATCATGAAATAATTACGTATGATCATCAGTATGTTTACTAAAGAAAAATTATTCGAACTGTTAATATTTGAATATCAAGTTAGAATTTCTAAGCATTTCTTTTTCTAACAAATGTTTTATCTTATATGAATGTAATATGTTTTTAATATGAAATTCCGGAAATATTCAGAAGGTTGTTTTTCAAAATTATTTTGCAGCAAACTTTTTTCTTCATAAGATCTTTCATTATTATTTTTAGTCCTTTCAATTTGTTTTTGAAAATCAACTTTTTTTTTACTTTCTGTAAAGACTAACAATCTTGTTTGAAATTAATTTCTAGAAATATTCAATAAGTGTATGTTGGACTTGACATTAATTTTTTTTTCAAGTATGCATTATGTTCTTAAATTTCGTTTAATTAAATAAATTAACTGAATTATTTTATTCGTAATCAAATTCGATCGAATTGCTTAGTATAAAAAATCTAAAACTATGAAATAATTACATTTGATCATCAATAAGTTCATTGAAAATAAAAATATTCGTACTTGCATATATTATAAGGACAAAAAACTTATTGAGTACTTTATATTACACAAGATTGTTAATCTTAAAAAATGTAAGAAACAACGAAAAAAATAAACTTTCGAAAAACTAAATTAAAGAGAAAATGATAAAAATTGAAGAAAAATAATAATTATGGAAAAAAATTTCTTCTATAAAATAATTTTAAAAATTAAACTTATTAAATATTTCTAAAATTTCACATTATACATGATTGTGTTGTGCTGTGTTGAAAAAATATAGGCAAACTTTGTAAGGAAAAAATGTTGTTAAATTTCATTTCCTATGTATATAAAATTTTGTATTTTACAGTATATTCATTAGAGTTTCTTAAAATGTTAAGATGTTCAATGGCAATGTTTTACGAAAAAGTTCACTCCATGCAATAAAAAAACGTTGCTTTAAAAATAATTTCTTTTCAGTTGTAAAAATAATAAGTATTCCGTTACTATATATTGTATGCATATGAAAACTTTAAATTTCGACTAAATCAAGTACAAATAACGTTTCCTATAACATAATTAGGAAAAAAAAAATGCATCTTCCAAATAATTCAGTTTAAAAGAGTTCCATTAATTAAAAAAAAGTATGAAGCATACCAGATATTTCATTTAATGTATTTTATATTGTAGCAAAAGATTACTATTCATCTAAACAACTTTTTTGTGCATGAAAACTTCCTAATAATTTCTTCAAAATGTATACTTTCTGAATAATTTAACTTTCACGAAAAAACTTTTAATTAATTATTCAAATTACTCGAACATTCATTCCTTCTAATTTAACTAGTATAAAAATTTTAATGTATCTTGCATATAAACCTAAATAATTTACCGATACGTAAACCATAATCCTGTGAGAAATCAAAATGATAAGATAGCGGAGTGGGTTTCTGATCGATAACATTCTAATGTTGGCAACACGTGATAAGATAACCTTACCAGGGTCTCCAACCCAACGCGTCAAGAAGGGGGGGGGGAGTATGACGTCACTTGAACCTCCCATAGACCAGGACATACAACTTACGTGTCTGCATTTTCCAATCAAATTTATAAACTTGACAAAAAGTGGAATAATAAATCATTTTATCGGCTATTTATCAATTATTATTTCAGTTTCATTCATGAAGTTGTTATTCACATTTGTATGTCGCTCCAAAGCAACTATATACTAATTTCTTGTAAATTTTCTTAGCTCTGAATAATACTCATATGGTGAAGAACATCAGAAATTTATAACGCCAGTAGTATTTTCAACTGAAAAAAACTTACCAAATTTTGTTCTGAAATCAATCAGTTCCATTTGTGTGGTACTAGGCATCTGCATTGTTTTATTCGCTAATTAAAGAGGAATTTTTAAAGAGGAGAATGCAGTTTTCTTCTTTAGGAAAATTATGAAAACGATTTTCAAATTTTCCTAATAATATCTAGATTTGTTTTGAATATATTTGATTTAATTGCTATTATTCAACACTTCGATGGCTCACTCAGAACTGGTTGAAGCGCCACTTGTAATCATCCAATGAGTCACGGTTTGGCCATCCTTCTTACAGATGAATACTTGAAGAATAAATTTCAAACCAAATAATATTACAGTCACCAAGAAGACGATTTTTAACCGAAAGAAAACAATTTTAATCGGTTTTCGTATTAAGTTTTTCATTTTGGACATAAAATATAATGAATTTTCATTTTTGTAAGCTTTCTGTTATTCATAATTCTTTTCCCTAAGAAATTGTGTTTATGCTATATTTACTTTTGTTTTTCACATGAATATGTATATCAAGAAATAAACAACTATGTATTTGGAAAATTTGATAACTTTCTACCTGCGTTATTGTTTTTTGTAAGCATTTTTAAAATTCTTATAATTTATTTTAAAATTCTCGCTACATAATGCTGTCCTAAGGAATGCAATCCCGAATTACTTTAAAAATAAGGGGGGGAAAAAAAGGATGAGCGTCATTATGAGTTAGAATAATTATAAGATTACTTTAAGTCATACTTTGGCTATACATTTATCTATTGTTTTTTTAAAATTCAGAAATGTAAAAATATAACTTTTCACTTTCTTGTACAAAATTAAAATTTTATCAACCTTTAAGTTTGATGTGAAATGTAATACTAATTTTGTAATAAATTTAACATTAAACACAAATAATCAAAACGCTTTTTTTCCTTTTATTATTATTACATGATTATTTAATGATTATTATATACACGACAATTTCAAATCAATAATAATTTTAAAAATAACAAATACTTAATTTCAATTGAAAATGTAAATAAGATTTAAATTGAACTGAATGTCATAATACAAACAATACTACAAATGGTTTTGTAAAAATATTATGCTCTCCTTTTTTCAGCGTACAATATATTAACAATTTAGTGTTCATTTTCATGTAATGTTCTTTAAATAAAACTTGACCGATATTTATATTTTCAAAAGATACCATAAGTATTACCTACAAATATATCAAATAATAGCTTAATACTTTTAGAAAATTTAATGTTCAAGTTTCAACCAATTCTCAATCGACTGTTGAAATTGTTCAGTTGTTCAAATTATTACACAATAAAAAAAATTATAATTTCTTGCATATTTGCTAGACTCGACAAATTGAAAATTTTCGCATTTTTAACAACAAGGCATGTGATTCGGTGATTTCCTGCGTTTTTTTTATTTAGTATTATTATTTAGAAAGATGTCAATAATTCATAAATAATGGTTAGATGTGGTTACCTGTGAACAGCCATTATCTCTGTGCTTTGTTACCATCATAAAAGAGCATTACACGTTCGTTCTGCTTTGTTCCTATTTTGTACATCACTTTACGCTACCACTCACTAAAGGTTTACATTGCCTCTTTCAGGTTCCTATCCTCTACTTTAGGCTTTTCTGTTTTCCTCATATCTCTTAAAACTCAATCAACAAATAACATAGAATTATGAAAATTCGTAAAATGAAGCAATGGAAACCTAAGAAAGCAATCAAGATAATTGAGCCTCTCTTGCTGATCTACATACCATGAAACCAACCAATGATTCAATCAATAAAACAGCAAACTTTCAAGTTGAACAGGGTAGATATTGTGCAAAAGGAAGATAATGCTTCCATGTTAGCGGCTATTTATTTAAACAATTTATCATACAACGATTAATTTTCAAATGATTTCTTATTTGAAAATATATTTTGTTTCTATTTGCTATTTGATACATAGGAAACTGATGTAGCTGATATTTTATTTCAGTATCATACTTATTCGAAATGCTGTTTAACGCCCAAGCTTTGGATGATTTCAAAAATCACCAATCGTCGTGTTTTTAGTAAATAATTTGGGTAAGCCTCAGAGCACCAAATAAAAAAATTATAACCAGAAAATTTTTTCGTCCCCAAGTGTGTGATTTAAACTGCATTTCAACCAATATTAGGATAAACAGTCTCGCCAACTGTATTTCCACTTTGTAAACGAAAAAATAATCCGAAACCGGAACGAGGAACCTGAATCTCATTCTGTGTAATTGTTAATCTGAGTAGAATTTAACTCATTTCAAATTTTACTAGGTTTTGACACTTTTAATACAATATTTTGAAATTTATTTCGAACTACTGTACATGTAAAAACGTGTCAAACCTATCTGAACTATGGGAATTAAACGTATGTTATGTATAAACTATATATTAAAATGCTTTGCATACAGCTAAGCATACTACAATAAAGTTTGCTGTATTGGCGTGCTTATTGTAAGCTTTGGCGATATTTAAGTACTTATAGTTCACATGCATTTCACATCTTTTTCAAATCACATTATGCTTCACATATTCTCGATTCCCATTTTCACCTCCAACTTCACTTTTCGTTTAATTAATGTATTATTAACATCTGTAGATAATGGTTAATTAGTTTTTATGCTTCTAATTTGAATTTATTTTGATAATTTAAATTATATTGAATGAAATTCTGCTCTTGAGATGCTGTATAATTTATTTAAATAATTTTAAATAGTATCCCAGAAATACAGTTATTATAAAAGTAAAAACTGTATTTAGAACTCCTTTATGTAGCGGATGAATAATCCCTTGTTACGCTAATTCAAAGACTTTTATATGTCATCACGTATAACGTATACTCTAATGGGCGACTACCAGAACTGAATGTTAATTGCTCAGTTTGGCACCTTTCGCAAAAACCTTCAACCACGATAAGTAAAGAATCCTCGCTTTTCCTAGACTCTCAGGTCGAGCTAATTAGCTAGTTAACTATAGAAATATAATTTAAGCTAAAAGGAACTGAAATTAAAGCAAACAATAAATTGTTAAGCTGAATATATTTTAAGCTAAATGTACTTAAAAATGAATGGAAATGGTGAATTATTAAATTGAATATAAAAAAATGTAGAAACATTTAACACTATACCTATGGATAGAATCGTAAAATAGAGCTATTTGAATAATATTCTAGTTGATATTTAAAACTACCAAGTGTTTATATTTACATTACAGTTAAAACCATCAAGTAAAATATAAAAGAATATAGAAAAATTTAGTATTAAGTCTAAGGAGAGAACCGCGAAATTAGGTTGGTTAAATGAACATGGTTGTAAACAATCTAATTTAGGTATTAAAAAATTGAAAAGGGATCTGGTACGCCAATTTATAGCCAACCGAAAACAATAGCCCCTTGGGTGGCTAGTTTAGTTTTTATTAACGACGCACTGGATGCAACATGAGGGCTGTTGGCGATGGACCTCGTAATTTTGAAACCAAGGTCAAGTGACGAGGACGACACCTGTCCTTGGGTGGCTAATAACATACGATTAAGAAACGCCTTTAGACTACTGATTAACACATGTGCATTATTCAGTTTAAAAGTACCATAATAATTTTGACTATTTTAAATTTCACCTTTCGTATTTTATGAGTATATATATTTTTACTAAAACGTCGTTATTGAATATATGCTATACTTGGTTGGTACGTGTCTTTTTTTCAGCAGATTTAAATATGACCAAGCTTCATAAGCGTTTGCCTTCAGTTCTTTGTGCTTCGTAATTTTCTTATGCCAAATATTGTAAGATATCGATTTAATATCGGTATACAATTCTGGGGCCAAAAACAATCTTCCCGATTCGTTAGACGACGGTTTAATTACGTAATCGACTGGCAGTAAAATTGTGTTGTGGTATTGGGTATATTTGTTTTAAATCTCGGAAGAATAATGAGGCGTGTTTAAAAGAAAATAATTAGCGAAGCTTAGATTCTGTTTTATTATCCAAAATATTTAAGACACAAATATATGCATATTTATGATAATTCCATTGTAACAGCGTTAATGTTTTAAGAAATATTTCGACAGCTTTACGAGAATCTGTGAAAAAATTGTATAATATTCTTAAATTCCTGTTATTAATATCAAGATTGCATTTATGCTTTTTAAAGAATATTTAATTAGAAATATTTATTTTATATTTATTTTGAATTGAATATTGAAAATACGGACAAGAACTCATTTTTACAGGAACCTATAAATTTATTTTGGAGCTTTTATTTTCTCTTAGAAGAAAATCCATTCATTTATTATTATCTGAAATTTAATAGGTATGATTATATAAGCAAAAGCCTTCAAAGTATGCTACAATTATGTACATAATGTTATTTACCTTCGTAAATATATACATCTTGCATTAAATTGGTCTGAAAACAACAAACTTATAAGAAATTGCTTTTTAATATAACATAAATTTAAAGATATTAAAAGAATGCTACATATTCGGTTTTTTTTTTTCAAACTGAATATGTATAGATTTAAGGGGACTTAGTACCTTACGAAATCAAAAGTAGAACATTTTGACAAACTTTTTTCAATTCTTCATAAAACAACAATTTTTGCTCATTTCAGTATGAAACTTTGCCAGTTTGTGTAATAAAGTGCATAGTTTAAAATATTGGCTCAAGTTTTGCTATTAAATTAATATATTTTCTTATACAACATGAAATTTGCGTACAAAAATTTGAAAAATAAATTAGCTTACCTTACGTTACCCACAAGATAACTTTTGAAAGATGTACAGTAGAACCATAATTCTTATACCAAATTCAAGCTAAATAGTGACCTTATTCTGTAAACCTCAAATTTTAAATTTACCTTACATTAAAAAAAATTGAAAAATTAAAAAAGTTATCAAGTTTGTGTTTAGTAACTTTTTTTTCATGTATTATGTTATAAAATAAAATCTAATCATCCTGTTAACAAAATTGAGGTTCACAGAATAAAGATTTACAAGTACAACACTCATGTAAAATTTTAAAGCTCTGCATGCAAAAGATTTTTTTTAATCCTGTGGGAAAGTGTGAAAATAGCAAACTGAGAAAAAGAGGTTTGTTTACATTCCATTACATAGAACAAGCCACTTTAGACATCTACATTTTTTGTTGCACAGGACGTAATAATTGTCGGAATTTGACGCGGTTTATTTTAAAATGCTCCTAACATTCAGTACTATTTTTTAAAGTCAAATTTGAAAAATCGAACTTTTGAAGGTGCAAAGGTACTAAGTCCCCTTAAAGACGTAATGAACAATTATCAGTAAACTTTTCATTTGTATTTGCTTATTCGTCGTATTATCATTAGTGACCAAAAACAAAATTTTATTTTACATTTTGGTGTGCGCGAGTATTATTGCAAATTGAAGAACAACAAAAGCAAAGTTTCTCTTTTTCTAATATTACAAGAAACGATATTCACGAATTATTTACTTTTCAGGCAAAAAATTCCTATCAGCTGCACCGAATATCTATACAATAGAATAATATTTTAGGCAGATATAGTACAAAGATGTGTTTATATTTTAGCCTTTTGTGGTAAGTGACGATGAATTTTTGTTATGACATTTTACTGTATATCTATGTTTAGTAATAGTTCAAAACACATTTCAGATGAACAAAAAACATGTTTATTGAAAATCGATGTAAAAAGTAAATATAAGAAACTGTACATATGAAAAAATACAATGGAATGCTTTTAAAACAATGCTACGCTATATTTCCATTTAGAAAAAATGTCACAGAAGATGTCACTTCTTCTGGTTTAGTTTTTATTAACGTCGCACTAGAAGCAACACGAGGGCTATTGGCGACGAACCTCGTAATTTTGAACCATGGTCCAGTGACGAGGACGACACTTGAGCTGGCACCCCCCTCTCCTAACATCCACACCACGCCAACCCGCAAAGAATGGCCTTTAAATTTCTCTACCAGGAATCTTTTTTTTCTCTAACGGGAAGCCAAACTTCCCTTCTTCTAAGTACCTATCCAGTATCCGATTTCTGCTATTCTTTAAGACTCGCATTTGGAATACTGGATAGGGTTGCTCATCACAACCAGAGTGTAAAAAGGTATGAATCGACAATTCTCTTGCCGATTCATACTTTTGTTGGCAGTATGAGCATTCCATTCTGTAGGGATACAAAAAAAGATATTAATTAAAATTTAGAATATTATCGAACAATTTAGAATAGCATACACTTCAAAAAACTTGAAATAGTAAGAAATTGAACATCAACAATATTACAATAGATTAATTATGTACTAAAAACTCGTGACTAAATAATATTCAAAAAACTGGTAATTTAAAATAACAAAAAAAGTAAGTTGCAAAAACTATCATGAAAAAATTGATTTCTTACACCTTCAAAACACAATTTTTGGTCTAAATATCGATTTTTTGTTTTTGATCTCATATTAAAATTCAATCTTTT
>BMAW01029883.1:0-10598 GCA_019974015.1 Nephila pilipes | reverse complement strand
AACTAAAATTACTACTTATTTTTATTTAAACTAAAATTACTACTTATTTTTATTTAAACTAAAATTACTATGACTTAATATAACTTAATAAAATATTACTCCTACATTCTACTTTCCTTTTAAGTTCAAGAACAGGTCCACTTTTTCCTTCTCTCTATGTACGGAAACCTAAAAAGTGATGTTTTTTTTTTCCTTTCTCAACCATATTTTTGAGTGCAAAATACCATATGTTCGAAAAGTAGCTTCGTGTAAGATGGTCTGCAATTCTAAAAGCCTTTACAAAGGAGCAATGCTTACTAAAGGTGAATTTTAGACGAAAAAATTACCTTTAAGGAATTTTTAGAAATGCTTCCAATGCGAGGTGCGGGTTATATTTTTCTTCTCTATACATTTCCCGAAATTACCTTCCATTTTTCGAGAAGTTTCGAGCCTCCTAACTATTCACAGGTACTGAAAGCGAGTAAAAAAGCAGACACTATCGCAATAGAATATTCCATCGAAAAGGCTTTTTACATGGCATACATAAAAATTCTCTTTTTACATATCTAGCTTTTATCGAATGTTGAAAAAAACTTGGAATGTAAGAAGCCGGGAAATCTCCTATACATAATGCATGCGTCCCACTATAAATAAGGAGTAAAGGCAATAATTTCTATCGTTGAAATATTTATTTGATCAAATACGTTACACTATATCAAGCATACATTTTATCTTTCTTCTCTACAACTGCATTGAAGTACACCATTTTACTTCTAAGTTAGCAATATACCGATATTGATTAAGATTCATTCTTGCTATAATGATGCTAACATTATAATCAATACGAATATATATCATTTTCTTTTTTAATTGTGTACATTTTGTTATTTCATTAAAAAACCATTCATATCTATACAAGACACTGCAATTGTAAAAAGGAATTAATAATGAGTTTGTATACGAATTTTTACGCTTAAACCTTAAAATATAAACTCGGCAAATTTTATATTTTAATTTAAAGGACTTTGATTAAATTATTTGTTTATCAAAAAACAGTAACTTCGATTTTTTGAAGAATGGTTAGAGATTCTTATTTACGGTTTAGTTCTAAACTTTTGCAAGAGACATCATTCGATAGCTTTGCAAAGGCTTAATATGCTCTGTAAGAATTGTATTTACACCCTCACTGCCTGAGTCATCAATTTTTTATCCTATTATACGGTTTTCAGGATATGCGAAACTTAGATGACGTATCCTCGTCATAACTGAATAAACTTTCTATATTTCTACCTTTTAATATTAATATTCTTCGACACCTCACCTATTAATTCTTTTATTGTATTTACCGAGACTTTCTTCGATCTCAGACACATAGTTTTACGAAATTTAATGAGTGTTCAACTTTTGCAACTTTTAGTGTTCAACTTTTTTTTCAGTACAACATTTACATATATGGCTCTGACATTTACCAAAAAACTAAACTACATATCATATCTACTTTCTTGACATACATACAGGGTGTTTCAAAACCCAAGGGAAAATATTTAAGGCATGATAGAAAACATCTAAGCAAAACATGTTTACCATACATTGCATAAAATTGTGCAGAATGTCTACCAAACATCGTTCCAATATCTCGAAAAATAATCTGAAACAACTATCACAAGAAATAACAGTTTTCAATGGTGTTTTTTGATTTGATTACAAGTAAATTGGGCAGATATTGAAAATTGTGGTGAGTTTTGATTGAAGGAAATGCTTGATGTTAAAATCGATGACATTTGTCTGTTTGAAGAAATTAGAAGACTGAATGTATATTTAAATTCTGACAAATTAAAACTATAGGAAAATCAATATATTGAAATTGATAAAAGCTGAGTGGAAACATTTAGCCATTTAAAAGTTATAATCGCCTTCTATATGTACGTTTAGTTATTCTAGTTGAATTTACATTGTGCTGCGCTGGAACTAATGCAGCAGTTGAAAGAGCTTTTTCCAATTGGTAATGGTTTTTGGACAAGTGAGATATCAAGATTGAATGTTGATAATCATGCTGCAGCACTTACCGTAAAATTCAATATGAAGGATATTTCTTGCTCAGAAATTTCCAATTTATTGTTAGAAAATAATATATTGACAAAAAAAACTACTTATTTTAGGGGGAAATACTCGTTTAATTAAATAATTAAATGACATATAATATAATTAGTGTATTTTTGTTTGAATTAATCAAATGTTTCACTTATTTAAGCCATACTTTTTTGCTAAATTTTTTCATCTTCATCTTCATTGTAAAGAAATTAGTCACATTATTTATTAGCAACATTGAAAAGAAGAACAAAAAGTAAATAAAGTGGTAATATAATTGCAACACATATTTTTAATATTATGTTATACATTATACTGGGTGTTTTGAAATTCATAGGCGAAAATTTAAGGGACGATAGAAAGCACCTAAATAAACAGTTTTTACTACGCAATGCAAAGAGGGAGAGGGAGAGGTGAAGCACTAGATGGCGCTGCGTAATGGAAAGCAAAAAGCACAATTTTTCTTGCACATCGTTATTTCTACTGTGGATTTCATGAAGCATGAATATACACAGCAATTAGGAAATGACCAAACTTCCTGAAGTCCATGGTATAAATAATGACGATGTGTAAAAAAACTCGCGTTTTATGTTTTCCATTACAGTGCCATCCATGGTTCACCATTTTCATATTACCTTTGTTTTGTGTGGTGAAAACTGTCTAGTAATTTTCAGATAATTTAATTTTAACAAATTTTTATTCAGCATTTTGCATTAAAATATTTTTTACTAATAAAACTCAAACGCTTAAAATTTCTAAAGGATATAAAGTTTTCAATATCCTTTTAAATTTTATACATCAAAGGGTTTCACAGAAACGCAGCTCGAATTCTTCTCTGAAAATCATAGCAATAAACGGAAACCGAATTTATTTCATAAATATCACACAAAAGAATTTTGTCTCGAACCCTTTCATCTGAAATTCTGTTACTTTCTCCTTTCTTTCTGTCTTTCTCTTTGTCGTGGTCATAAATGAAATGGTTGCCTTAACAATATTTTTAGTGTTTCGATTCTTTTCAGAAAAAATGAAAGAAATAGAGCAGTTAGATTCTATATTGAATTCGATAAAGAGTTGATCCGAAGCCATACGCTCCAGTTGTTGCTCTAAGAGCTAGAAATGACACGAGGAAAACTCAGAAAGCAGAAAGGTAATGGAAAAAAAATCAGAAATGTTCGTAGTTTCACTTTATATAACAGAAAGGACCAAAGAACGCTTCTTTGTATTTTTATTCCTGGAGCACAGATTGTTGTGCAGGCGATTTATTTTCGACATTGAACATTCTATTATTTACTCCAGTGTTCTATTTATTTAATGGTAGTTCTTTATGAGCTTGAAGATAATTTGAATATTTTATAATACTATTTTAATAAACAATTCTTTTGCGAAATTTTCATAAGCAAAATAAAGCTAGTTCAAAATGTCACAAGGATACTGATGTATAAATTTGCATCATGTGTATGATATGTACTTTAGTTAAATAAAAATATATATGCTGTTTTCTCCTTACATAATTCTTATAATAATATGTAATTCAATGAATCTATTATATTTATTACTGACTATGTATCACAATTCTAGTAAATTATTTTATTTGATAAAGAATGAATAGACTTTAAGTGTTCTTTCAGGAGACATGGTGATGTATAATAATTGAGAATCCGCCATGCTTCCTCAAAACCAAAGTAGAAATGACAATGTGTGAGAAAACTCATGATACAATAACTCTTATATTCTACCCAATCTTTTTGAGATGAAATAATTTACTAAAATTGTGATACATAGTCAATTAGCAATAAATATAATAGATTGAATGAATTACATACTATATGAAAAATAATACATATATCTATAAGAATAGAATAGCTTTTAATGAATTCTGTTTAAAAATGTGTAGAAAATGAAGCGGATGTGATATATATATATATATATATATATATATATATATATATATATATATATATTATAGTGGAAATTAACTTCAGTTGAAAAAATACAATTGTTGGTACAAAGATGTCTTTCACTAATTTTTAAAGTATATTTAAGATATACTTAGTTTTTGCACTATAAATATAAGTTGCTATTATCCACATTAAAAAAAAATAGTCGAGAACTGTTCTTCTTACTTCCAAATCATTAATAAGTATAAAAAAGAATTTATTTTCAATTAATCGTACATGATGGTTATTACGCTAAATTATAAATACCCTGATACAACAAGCGTAGATTATTACAAATGGCAAAAAAAAACGTGATGGTATTTTATTTTAAATAAATCGATTTTATCTGAATTTTTTCAACAAAGTTTTTTTTATCTTTAATTACTTTATTACTTTTTAGAGATGTGATGAAATAATTTAAATCATGATGCATATATAATAGTGACTGCATTCAATGTGTATTGCTGCGAACCCGAGACGACGCGTCCTTGCAAAGGTACTCATATGAAGAAAATGAGACACTTACAGAGATTTTATCTGTGAGCCAATAGCTCCCTTACCATAGTGACTTGGCGACTATTTTGGCAAATTGGCGACAAACAGATATATCTAGAAAGAGATGGAATCCAGGCGATATCTCCATGGGGAGGAAAGTTACGGTCTATTCATGAATTTTCTGTCTTTCGTAATATCTGGCAGGGTGTGGTATAAATATGCCGAGAGACTAAGACGGAGTCTGGAATTCTGTCATTGGAATTTGCTTTGGAGTTAGAACGGAAATCGACTGGAAACTACCAGGGTGCAGCGACTCTCGTCAACAACAATATCAAAAGTTGAAATACCTTACTTAACCAGCTAGAAAATATGTTTTTCCAACGTGGTTGGTAGGATCGTCAACTTCGGACCCACTGGTCCAGGGTTCAAAACAACGCTGCCGCATCAAGGTCATTAACTATCTCCCTCTCTTTGGATTCGGAAAAGCACCGGCCGCCGAAAGGATATGGAAGTGAATTTCTGGAGTGGAAAGTATTCTTCCTTGGAAGCGCATGGTATTAATGCGGAAGTTTGTCCACTGAGCGAATTAGTAAGCTGGTGACCTGAACGTTGCTGATATGTAATTGTGACTATCATTACAAATGTTATTTCGTTCCTATACTTGTGTCGCTACCTTTAAAAGTTTTTTATACCTGTTTCTGTAGTTATTGTCCAAACTCTGCTACCTGTGTGTTTTCCTGAAGATTTGTGAATTAAACTGCATGGTTATTATCCTCCGTGTTGAACTTGATTTTCATTCGCATACCCTGGGAATTTTGTAACATTAATCAATGGTTTCCGAAAATTAAGCAAAATCTCAACAAGAGTCAAAACTCATTCAAAAATTAACCAGTCTGTACTAAATTTGACTATATTGTTAAATAGTTGATGCTACATAAAATGGTAAGAATCAAATTTGCAGCTATGCAATTGGAATGTAGCATCTCTAAGAAGCAGTGAAATGCATGCTGGAGAATATGTCTGCAGATATCTTTCTGAAAGTGAGATAAGGAATCTGGGGTAGTCATTTCTTTGTAATAACTACAAGCAATTATTTTACTGAAGAGCTGCATTCGAGAGCCATTGCAAGACTACAGGCAGGTCAAACTCAAACAGAGTTGTCCCGACAGCCAACTGTTGCTCCTCCTGTGTTCATTGACTTTCCAACTACTTCAAGTGACTTATTAGGCATCTGGATGGCTGAGCTACAGATGACAAAGAGCTACGACAAGCGCCGATGACCGAAATTTGGGGTTATGTTAGTGAAGAAATGGAACCACAATCTCAACTCAACTTAGAGGTCTTCTTACAGGAGCAACAGAAAGTTGATGTCAATGTCTATAGTTTGAATAAGGTTTCACGAAAGTTGTTTTTAGACAAATTGACCAGCTATTTGTCTGCCAATCATATCAGATCACAGGAGATACTAGATCGTTAAGCGTTACGCAAAAAGGATGATTAGTGCACGCAAGACAAAATATTAAATACTTCTTCCCCTCCAGAGTTCTAATAAACAGTTCCTATGTAAATGACGTTTTTGGTCATGGATTGGTATGCAATTTCCAATCATTTTTACGTGTCCTACTACCCTTTAAAATTTTGAATTTTTATTTATGGTGCCCCTTGTGTATAAGTATTAATATGAAATTTTTACTGATTTGTCTCAGTTTGTCTTAAAATATTCCAATTTCACCTGATGAATGCGTGCCGAATCGACCTCGTTGTAACACAAGTAGTTACTTATTAAAGATCAATCAAGAAAGATGTTTAATCCTTATGTATTCAATTTTTAAATGATAAGTATCAAAATATTATAACTATATATGTATCTGATGATTTAACTCATCTAAATATTATTATAAAGATATCTATTTGTCTCGGGAACTCTAAACTTTAAATTTTTAATAACTGGATTGATTCAAATAGACTTCTATTCAAGTATATCCGAATCAAATATACACACTCTGTATATCTTCTTATATAGATCTCATCTCTATACAATTCCTGCAATTCCTCTATCTCTTCCTCACTATTCACAACACTTCTTATTTAGATATATCACAATTGCTTCACAAGATGATGTTCTGATATTTAACAATCCTAGTAAAACAATCATATATATAAGTTAAAGAAACACATACGCTAGAAGCATTTGTAAATTTGTTATTTCAATAAGAAAGATAAGTAGTTATTTTTTAAAAAATAACAGAACATAAATATTTTTAAATTATTGAAATAAATATATTTTACTATTTAGCTTCTTGAATTTTCAATATGTAAAACTTCTTTTGTGAATCATCGTTTTAAGTATTTTGACTATATACTCTTTCATAATCACACATATAGGTCTTCATACATATATTTTGTAACAATAGTTATAACAATTCTTGTTTGAAAAGTAGTCTTAAATCTCAAAATTAAATATATAGATTTAAAAATTATAAAATTGAAAGATAAATAAATGAACCATTTACTGAAGGAAAATAGGCCATGTTAAAAAATTTAATATTAATAGTGTGAAATATCTAGCCTTCAAAATGTACCTATATCTTTATTATGAAGAATAAATAATATTTTAAAAAGAAATAAACAAGGATGTGAACCTTTGGGAAAATGGGGAAAAAATAAAACTGTTAAGAATATATAAATCTCTAATACAGAATTTTTTTGATAGACTGTTTACTCTTATATTGAATCTCAGTAATACAAAAACAAAAGAAAAAATGAATTCGATGGCATAGTTTGAAAGTAGTCGCTACTCGGCTTTAAAAATAGCATGTATTATGATAGAGAATAAAAAAAGAATATTTGTAAAATGTTATTTTTTATTGAGACTACTGTTATAAAAAGTGAGAGCAAATCAATGCAAAGCATAAAAAAAATAGAAATGTTACTTCATTAATACTCTGAAAAAAGAAAAGATTATAATTATCTTAAAGGGTAAAGAAAAATAAAGAAATTCGATAGAAAGGCGTGAATGAATGACCAAATAAATTAATGTTTCGTAAATTAAGCCAATAAAAAACATAAGATTCACAAACAAAATAAGATTAAAGTAATAAACAATGCTAGTATAACAGGTAAACGGAAGAGCATATAAGCAATTCTCAATGAATTGAACAGAACATTATGTGATAAAATGTTTCCCATATAAGTTCTTACAAGCCTCATATATTCAGAAATGTACAGAAATTCCTACGAACTGTAATGAATATTTGTTTATGATTACCCTTAGAAGTAAAAAAAAAAAATAGCAATTTTTTCATTAATACAAAAAGAATAAGTAAGAATTTCAATGATAAAGATTACCAATAATATAGTAGAAATATTAAATACACAAAAAGTATTTTTTAAAAGTGTGTGTACATATCATTCCAGGCTTTTAAAGCATAAATATTATAACATTATTTTTTTCTTTAAAATTATCCTACATATTCAACCATGAAGTACACACTGGTCATCATAATTCTAAGGATAATAATTCTTTAAAAATATACGCTCTCCTTATAATTATGAGAACCAGAAATGTACAGAATGAAATTAATTAATTTATTATTAATGAAATAAATTGAAATTAATTAATTAATTTATTAATGAAATAAATAGATTTTGTTTTAGAGTAAAACACTGGAAACTAGTTATTAATGGAATACATATAAATACTGAGAACTCAAAGACATAGTAGTTTCCATTGAAAGGTAATTCCAGACTTGATGCCATTAAAATCCCTCGAATAGTGTGACTTTTACACATTTAATCTGTTGAGGGTCAGCATCAACCCAATTAAATGGTGTGGAAATTTGGATATTAGATTCCGCAACTCAGGTGTTATCCTCGTCATTTGATCGATGTTCAAAATAGCAAGGTCTGTCTCATATAACCCTCAAGCAGCTTCTAAATTCGAAATTAATGAACAATAAATCAAACAATAAAGAGAAAATTTTAATATTTTCCAATTGAATTCATTATTGATTTTTAAACATGCATTTAAACTAGCCTAAGTTTTTAATGCCTTTGAAATCAGATCAATAGTTTCATTCATGTAATTTAAAAAAACGTGTAATTAATTTAAGGTGGGATGCTCCACGTAGCATCTGAATAATTTAGTAACACAAATATATATTATAACTAATCTTCGACTAATTCGTAAGACCTATTATAAAATCAGATAGAATAAGATTAAGGGAACCTCACAAAATCAATTTAATATTATTTTTTGAAGAAATTATTTTCATTACAAAATATTTTACTATAGTTTCACTTCCAATATAACATAATTGAAAACTTTCCGCAAAACGTAAACATAGTTTGGAAGAAAAGGCAAACAAATGGTGTTTAAACCGATTAGACATATCATCAAACCACTAGAAACACGGAATTTCTATGAAACTGTTTTGAGAATTTGTTCATTCAAGCTCTAAAATCATCACGATTTACATTCAACAAGCACTATTGTCAAACACAGATCCAAAGAATCAATCAACTGCAGTCCAGAAATATTTGAAAATAAGTGGCTAATGAATTAAGCCTAAACATACTTTGATTCAAGCTATTAAATAAACTATAGAATGAAATGCCTAAGGTCATTCGAAACCTCCTAATATTGTACGGAACCTTCTTTTGATTTGCAAAGTGTGGCAAATCAGAGTGACAGCATCCCCGCTAGTCACTGCCTATACAGCCGACCATAATTGTTAAAGTATAATAAAGTCATTGAGTTTCATGAGAAGAAATTTGTTCTCGTACTCAATTTTTGAGCATTTCCCATACATGTTCGATGGTATTAATATTTGATATTCTAGGAAGTTAAATTAATTGCCTTGAATATTTCTCAAGTGAATGATTTTCAACCAATGGCGTGGTGTATTGATATCCTGTAGACTCCCATTATGTTTTGGATGTATGGATGCATTAAGTTCACAAATGGCTGTAAATGGTAATCACAAGTATCTGATCATAACCATTTCCAGCCAATAGTGGATTCTATTTCACCAGAGGATCCCGTCCACGTAATGTAAAAACGGCCCACATTGTTATGAATCTATCACACGCTTGCGCAGTGCTTAGTTAACAAGTTTGGTCCTCAACCTCGTGGGATTGGCGCAAACTCGAACTTACCATCAGGTCTCACTAACTGGAGTAGTGACAACCAATGACGAAAAGATGGCTGGACTTCTGAAGAAGCGTTCTGTCGCTGCATTGTGCATGGAGCAGTGACAGAACACTTCTTGATGTAAAGCCCAAAATAATTTATTTTCGTCTCACTCTCGACACTGTGCTTCAAGTTAATTCCCTAATATTTTTGACAATAGAACACTCCATTAATCTAATTTCAAATAGGATTCCGGTTCAAATTCTGTTAAATTCTTTTATGGGCCATAAATACTTAAAAAGGAGTTTCATAGGATCATTTGAGTGCCAATGCAGTACATGCAAAGCAATGTATGTCCATTTAATTGATACATGCTGTACTGTATTGCAGACTAATAATAAAAATGACTTGTTTTCAGGACATCACGTTTATTTGCGCACATCTTTTCAAACATAAATTAGATACACAATTTCCACAAGCACAATTTTTCAACGTTCATCTTTACCTCTTGGAACTAAAACCCAATTCTAATTTTTTTTTATTTGCCAGTAAATTATCTAAAAAACAAAAATATGATCTGGTGTTGCCAAAAAAATATATCTTAATAAAGAATATTGAAAAAAGTATCACTTTAAGTTTAAATCGTTTGCTTTTAAAAGTTATATATACATACAGTATCACTTGAAGATTAAATCGTTTGTTTTTAAAAATTGAATATGTCACATTGCGCTATGCTATTGCAATCTGAATATTTGCGTATTGCTAAACCGTAACTCTTGGCACTTAACTGTATATATAATCTACCTATTCCTTCATTCTCCCTATATTTTTCGAAATGCATATGAATCAACGTACAACTTTTATTCTCGCCATTTTTAGATGATTAAAAATTATTTTTTCTATTTGTTAAAAGTAGTGAGCGAAAATGTAACAATACAAATTTCAAATATATATATATATATATATAT
>BMAW01029878.1:0-16533 GCA_019974015.1 Nephila pilipes | reverse complement strand
CTTTTCCATGCAGACATTTGAAATAATGGACAAATAATTGTCGGTTTGCTATATATGTACAGTACGATACTCCCACCCCTCAAATAATACTGCTCTATCCATAAGTTATGGTAATTATCAATACCACGACGTATACAGCGATGTATTTATGGAATTGATTGATTCATTGTTACCGTCACATTAAGAATCAAAACAAGAGCTACAGGTGACGGAATGACACTCGTCAAGAAAATAAGACGATAGTTGAGCCGCAACCTAACTTTACATATCATTCCAAATGGAAGACATAGATAGATTTAAAATGCCTGTTTCATTAATATGCGAGTATGACCGCGGTAATCTAATGTTTAAGGCACATGACTCATGGCCGGCGGTTTTCGTCGAGTTCGGGGTTTGAACCTTGATGCCACTAGAGAGTCGCCGTGTAGTCGGGGCTGATGCACGTTAAATCTGTCAATGCCCTCAAATTGGCTTAGTGTGAAAGTTAGGAGAGGGGGTGCCAGTACAGGTGTCGTCTTCGTCACTTGACCGAGGTTCAAATTTACGAGGTCCATCGCCAATTCACCTCGTGTTGCTTCTAGAAGGAGATTAATAAAATCAACCAACTAATCATTTATGTGTGATGTATTTCCCTTGTTATTTAACTGTATATCCCTCTTAAAGTCTAATTATACTGTTAATTTCAAAATTCCAATTGAAAATATGTAAAATCAGGTTAAAACACTGTTATCTAATAAAATTTAGATAAGATTCTCAACTTTTAGTTGATCCTAACATGCAAATAATAAAATCTTAGCTAACCCAAACTTGCATAACTACTCAAGCATTTCTCATCTATAGCAGCTTTGATCATGTGGGTCACTTCAAAGTATTATAAATATAAACGATTAATTACGATGATTAACTCCAAAATACAACATATAGTTATTAGCTTGTTCTTATCCCTCATTTCCCTTCTTTTCCCTTTCAATTCTAATTGTCTCATATGTTATTACATTTAATCAAATTCCCTACACTTTTATGTTAATCTAATTTACCTAATCACGTTTCATTTGGTTGGCAATGGGTTGAAATTGTGTGCCATATAAATTACCAAAACGTTCCCGAGGCTAGTGAAGAGAAAATTACGAAAATGAGCTGTTCGTAATTTAGTCCCAGGTTCTAAGCCATCGAGTTGAATGAATCATGCAATAGTTTGTCAAGTAAAATCAACTGAATTTCATTTAATCCTTTAAATAATCCAAGATTCAACTTGCGTATTATGAAATGGAGCAATAAGCCATCATGCAATCGCACTTAAATATTATTATAAAATTTTAGTTATCTTAGAAATAACTATACAGATCTGAGTCAGTTAGAAGACTAGTAAGCTGTATCCGACTAAATTTCCTTTAACAGATGATCACTTCGCTCTAAACGTCAATTCGTATTATCTCTTCCTTTTTTTCTTAAGGACTCGTTTAAATCCGTTTTTTAAATATTCTGCTCTGTTTGTCTTTCTTTATCATTAATTGTTCATTGCCTATAAGTGTTTTCCGATCAATCTTATTCACTGTTCTACTTCATTCTCTCTATTCTAAATTACATAAGTCACGGCTCATTCAGAAGAAGAGGTTCTCAAATAAAATAAAGTCATATGAAGTTCCACGAAGTTAGCTGCAGGAAAACACATCGAAGAATCTGTTACAAATTTAGCACGCGTCATTTCGGTTACACGACAGATATTTTTTGGTATTAAGACTCAAATCCTTAACTCGTCTGAAACAACGTAGGTTATGAGCTCTCTACCATAGCTAGAGAGCGACCACGGCTAGGAACTTAATGGGAGATATTTCTGCATTGATCAGTTCTTTAAGCTATGGTATTCTGGTTGGGTGATTTACACTGAATAAATGGATGACGTATTTATCAGATACATGTAAATAAAATTAAAGCAAACAATAAATGATTAAGCTGAATATATTTAAGCTAAATGTAATTAAAATTAATGCAAACGATAAAAAATTGAAAAGTGATCTGGGACGCGAATAATGATCCAACTAAAACAATAAAATAGCGAATAAAACAATATAATGATCCAAATAAAACTTAAGTGGCGGAAAAGAAAAAAAAATAGATCGACAAGAAGGGTCAAATATAGAGAAGTATCGCTAAGTCTTTCCGGTACAGTAAAAATAATAAACCTCATAAGAAAAAAAAAACACTAAGATATTTTCAGGTCATGAATCCTGAACTTACCACAAAAAAGTAAGCGAATGGGGTTATTCTATGCAGGGAAGGAACTTGTTTTCCTAGCAATAATCTGCCTCCTCATCTGGCTTATACATGCGCTATCATAATTTATTAAAGACTAATATATATTTTTTTATTTTTCATTTTTAATTGGCATTTTTATTTAAATACTTTTGTTACATTTTGATATTTTGCAGCGAATAAAATTTATTTCCCGTGCAGTTTAATAGTGGGGAATTCTAAAAGAATCATAAGACTTCTGTTCAGTTTAAATAAATTTTTATTAATTTAAAGTAGAAAAATGTCTGGAACTCAAACGGTATTTGTATTGAGTTCGTGTTTGAATGAGGAAGGTATTGAGTTCGAGTTTGAAGATATCGAAGTAGATTTATTACTTCAGAAGTAAAATATAAAATTGGAAGAATTTTGCTCTGAAGGACTTCTTTTTCCAATTTATCAATGATTTTTATTAAATTCACAATAAACTCGTGATACCATTTCCTTTACTGCATATTATGAAATACAATTTATATTGCGAGCTAATTAACGTTTCAAGAAAAATATATATTTTAAAAAAATATTTAAAAATATGTAAAACTAAATTTTTAATCTTTTAAATTTTTTGTTATTAAAAAAGTCAATATTTTTAAAAGACTATAAATTTATCACTTGTAAGAAATTAATTTTTTCAATCCATATAAAATGTAATTTATTGTTGCAAAATTGCTGAGATAAAAATCTCTTTATTTGATTATCTCTGATTTGTTTTCCTTCACAACACCCATGCCCGATGTTCAGAATCTAATATGGATTTATCTCAAGGCCTGTTCTCCTCCGGCATCGGTCATAAAAAAGAAATAGAAAACAGAATTCCTTTTCTTCCTTTTATGAGTTGTCGTAAAACTGATTTTATCTTGTTTCTCTTCCGATAGACTCTTCGAGTGTACCGTATTGACTGATTTTTAAGAAATCCTTTCTTTGGTGAAATGTTTTTAAGCGTAATCCAATTAGATAAACGCAATAATAAAGAGAAAGGTTTAGATTCTTTGAGTGATAATTTCCGACACACAATAAATTATGTGGTAAATAAATGCCTTACTTAAGAAAGTCTTAAGAACTATCAATTTTAAGAAAGATACTGACAATAGAACATGCCTGAGTCTCTCTCGCTTGAAATTAATGTTCCATTGAGTATGATGTTATTCTACTTTAACAATTCTATTTGTTTCAGAGAATCCTTGTTCGTTTGAAAATATATTTTAAGAAATGAAATGAATACATGGGATTATGAGATATATATAATCCGTGTGGCACGTAAAATCTGTCGGTGTGAGTGTACTCACATTGTCATGGATGTAGAGAATAGAGTACCAGTTCATATGTCGACCTCGTCATCTGGTTGTGGCTCAAAATTGAGCAGCTTATTGGCTTTGTTTAACAGACCTTGTGCTAAGCAATTGGAAAAATTACAAGTATTTTTTCCTGCTTTTATTGTAATTGGTTTTAGATTATAATGAAGTTATTTGAATAAGAATTAAGATACAGAAATGAATGCACTATTCTGTTTTATATGACAGCTTATTCTTTCTTCTTCAGTAATATTTGATAGTTATAAATTTTCTGGAAAAAAAAATTTTTTGTTATACATCGGGAGATTAAAATTTGTAATGTAGTTATCTTATAAGAAAGAAGTCATGTTTATTTCTTAGTTTGTTTCTCAAGAACTGGGTAATTCAAACCTCGGAAACTTTGTAATTTATGCAAGAATTAAACCATGCACTAAACATATCGATTTCTTATGTGTATATATTTCTTTTTCATGATAACATTTCTTTACTACTTAACAATTTAATTGGTTCTCTGAAAGTCGTAAAACCAAAAGAGAAATTAAATAAAATTCTTATAATATTTTTAAGAAACCAGAAATTTAATTTTGTTTCACAGTACAATGTGTTTAGAATTATTTTTCAATAAAATAAAGAAAATAAAGTTTATCGGTAACTGTAAGATTCTTGTTTTCATCTTTTAATGAAATTGCAGTCAAGTCTATAACAACATCTGAATTGTACCAAAAGGCAGTTAAAATATTTAAAAGGACCGTCATCAAAAATTGGATCAGTGGGAGATCAAACGTCTTATCTAGAAAATTAGAACGTGGAAATTCATTGAATTCATAATATTCAAAAAAAAAATATTAAAAATAACCCAAGGATTTTTTTTCTTGTTTTGTAAAACTTTTAAAGCATTATATTAAAAAAGTAAGGCGAAAAAACTTCTACAACATTTCTTGATAATATGTCACCGAAAAATTGAAACAGACCATACGATATTTTTCTTTTCTTTAACTCAATAACTTAAGCAGAAATTCTTCGCTGTTGTAATATGATTTTGAAAATTAATTACTGGTGAAAGCTGGCCAGAACATTGAAGTAAACTTTATACTTTATGTTTAAATTTTAATTTCTAGCACATGTATCAAATCTTATTTCTTGTCATTAACTTCTAACTTTTTCACAAAATCTTATTACGAAATATTTTATTGATAATTTTCTACCTTGAAATTGCAATAATTAGAAATTATTCTTCTTCTTTGTAAAGGATATTTGTTACCATATAACTCAAAAATATAATTCAGGCACACTTTTTGTCTATATTTAGATGCACGATGGGTTAAAGAAAATAAACACTTTTCATGAATTGGAATGCTGAAATTCAAACGAATTTGGTGATCTGGAGACTATAAGTTTCTGATTTTTTTTTTTTTTTTTGAGATACAAGCCAACAACTGTAATCTTATCTTAAAAACTGAAATGTAGGTCGACATGTCTAGACATACATATGAAATTTATTTTTTGTAAATTTGAATAATCCAGAACTCGATTTCCATTTGGATAGGTACTTACTAAAACTCCAATTTAAAATTTACAAACTTATGACGTACCTTTCATATGGATACATGTTATTTACTCTGATAATAATTAATATTAGACATTTGTTATCTTATTAAGGATACGGCCTTCATACAAAATGTCATTTTTTGACCACTTGGATCAATTTTTTCCCTTTGATAATCTTTTAGTTTCAACATTTCTCTTCTCAAATCTGTTTTCCTTTTCAATTTACATGAAAGAGAAATAAAGGTATAGCAATTTAAAAAAAAAAAAAACATCACCGACTGCAAAAGAGATCCTGAAGTAACATCCTGTTGCCGGAAGTTGTACATAATTGTATTTTTTAAATCGATTTCTACATTTTCCTTTTTCATTTATAAATAATATTTTAATAATTTTTCTAGTGTTTTAGCCAACTATTGTGCAGTTTAGTTTAATGATTTGTTGCCGAGAATTGTCAACAAATAGCTTTTGTTAACATTCGAATGTATGTTTTGTCTATGTATTTCTGATCTCTTTTTTACAGAGATAATTTATATTTTGCATTGCAATTTTGCTTAAAAGCGATTCAAAGTATTGTAAATATGGGCCACTGCAAAAATTAACGCCCAAAGAAACGAAGATTTTCAAGAAATCCGTACAAGTATCAGTACAAGTAACAATGAAAGTAATTATTAAACGAATAAATGAAACTTTGTACTGGGGAAAGATTTGCATATGGTATGTACCTAGGAGTATAGTAAAGTTCTTATTAATATTGAGAAATAACCGAGATATTTGGATGAAATCTAATTCTGAATAGAAATTGATCCTTATACAAACATTAAATAACAGGTATTAACGTTAATTTGTTTAATTTCATGAAGTCGTAGATAGAATTAAACCCATAGTATCATAGATTTTTAACAATAATCACTGGGTATAGAAAAGTTTTAATTATTACAAAAAACAACTAGAGTTATACATTTTTCCACGACCTTTCAAAGGTTGTCATTATAAAACTCAGAAGATTGAACGATATTTTCCGAATATTACGGGTTACTTCAATTTATTACGTCTTCCTGAAACTAAACAAACTGACATTAATAGTTGTAATTTACAACATTATGTATTTAAGGATAAGTTTATAAGGAACAATTTACAACACTATATATATAAGGAACAATTTTTATCGTCATGTCAAAATTATTATTATTTTTATAGTTAAAACATTACGATTTCTCCTTGTGTAATTGTAGAAACTATGAAAAATGGGATATTAAAATATTCCTAATTAGTATATACTTCTAGAGGTAATCTTTTTTGAAGTCCCAGCTTACTGTAAAAAGCAAGTTCAAAGAATGGAAAAGACATTATCTTGATTTTCTATTCAAATTAAATTTTTGAAACAATTTTATATTGCAGTGAAAATGTTAATTGCTTTTTTTCATTTATAACAAAAGTATGTCTGTCAAAATTTACTTCAAATACAAATGAAACATAAAGAGTATTAATAGATATCTAAATGAATCTGATGCAAGGTTGCAATTTACAATTACAGATTACTACATGAATATTTCACTTTCAACAAATTAAAAACAGTATCTTTAAATTAAAATAAAAAGTAACATAGAGATAAGAGAACGCTTAAAAAGTATTAATTAGAATCATAAGAAATAAAACATAGATATATTTTAAATCATATGCAAAGCTGGGGATGTAAATTACTTTCTCAGAAATTTAATTTAAAAAATCGAATCGTTAAGAAAACCACACTTTTAGAAGACTGAAATTTTGATGCATATTTTTAAGTCAAATGACAGAAAAGTGCATAAATACTGAATTTAATAAAGAATTAACTTATGGAAATAGGAGTAGTTATCTATCCCAGAAATTCCTTAATTCCCACGCAAAATTAAATCTCCATAATACATATAAATTTTTTTAAAGAAAAGAATGGAACCTTATAAATAACAAGGTGAATGAAAAACATTGTGCGAAAGAATAAGTTTCTATTGTCAAATTCATCAATGAATTTTACGTATAACTGATGTTTCAATGCATATTTATTCTTTCATGTTCCTGTGTGTGGTTTAAAAATTTTAAAAAAATAGTAATCACATCTTTAATTATTTCAAAAATTTTTATTGCCACTACAAAATCGTCGTCAGCATCAATTTTTCAAAGGGACAGCTAAATAGTTATACTTTTGTATTCAATAATTAATTCAATAAAAAATTAATTAAGTTATCAGTCTGAATTTTTCTAATAGGAAACTAGAATTTTTGTGGAATTAAAAAAAAAAAAAAAAGAAAGAAAGATTTTGGTAAACTCGATTCCAAATTTCATTTGAATCCTATCATTAGTTGTAGAGATATATATTCGAAAAAATCTATAAGTTGCTGGGTTCTAGATTATTTCGCACAACTGGTTCATATTTTCTCTGTCTTAAAGTTAAGCATGTAAAATAGTCCGATATCTAAAATAAACTGTTATACCACCCCTTAAAATTTTGATTTTGGTTCTGCTTCTAGCATGGAGACAATAGGAGTATATCGAATTTTTGAGCGATCGGAAAATCTGCGTAAATTACAGTACAGGGATTATTATGGGGACGGTGACTCTAAGGGATATGAGTCCGTTAAAAATATGTATGGCCCAAATACAGTCAATAAATTTGAATGTATTGGCCATGTTCAGAAGAGAGTTGGGAGTCACTTGCGGAAATTAAAAAAGTCTACGAAAGGAATTGGAGGAAGAGGCAAGTTAACAGATAGTTTTATAGACAAGCTGCAGAATTATTATGGAATTGCTATTCGCAGTAACATAAACAATTTAGAAAGCATGCAAAGTGCAGTTATTGCTGCCTTTTACCACTGCTGTTCTAGTAAAGATTTTCCTATGCATGGTCAATGTCCGCAGGGAAAAGACAGCTGGTGCAAATTTCAAAAAGCAAAAGCTCAGGGTAAAACATTACCTGATAAATCCACTGGACTTTCACAAAATATCATAAACATAATTAAGCCAACCTATATGAAATTATGCGACCAAACCCTATTAAAAAAGTGTTTGCATGGCATGACACAAAATGCCAATGAAAGTTTTAATGGTGTTCTTTGGAATATTATTCCAAAACAACATTTTACTGAATTGCAAACTTTGCAATTAGGTGCTTACCTAGCTGTTCTTCAGTTTAATGAAGGTGCCAGTGGTTTCATTGAGGTAATGAATAAGTTGCAGCTAAATGTCGGTAATTATATGCTCCGTATTTTGAAGCAGTATGATTTTCGACGTATCTCCGATGCAAAAAGACATTCATTACCCCTTGTAAAATTACAAAGGAAAAAAGCACGTGCTAGGAGGAAAATAAAAATTTTGCAGCAGGAAAAAAAAGAAGGCTTGACATATCATCCCGGGGAATTTTAGATTATTTTGAATAGGGTAAGTGGCTTTTCACTGCAAAATAAAACTTTAATTGTGTTTTTCTCAAAATAGTGTTTTTGAAGCAAATTTGAAACCATTTACATGATATCTCAAGAAATAATGGAGATAATGTCCTGAAATTTTCTGAGAATGTTTTATATTCTATTCTTAATGAAATGGACCAAAATCTTTGATGTAGGGGGAATATATTTTTATTTAGGACTGTTTATGTAAAGATAAAGTTGAAAAAATTGCAAAAATGTCCATGTTAAAAGGTGCGATTACCTGCAGATTTTTTAAATTTTATTATTTCACTTAGATTTTGGTTCATTTTGAAGAAAATTGTTATATGTATTTTGTGTGCAAAGGAAAGTGATGTAGCTGCATTAGAAATTTTAATATGGTGTTAGCCGTTTCAGTCAAAATATGCTGAAATTTCCTTGAAAACGACCAATTTATCAAAAAGTACAATATTTATTTAAAATTTTTTATGTGTTTTCTTATTTTTATGTACTATTTATACTAACAACACAAAAAAATGTGCAAAAATTAGTTTTTTTAAAAATTTTGGTCTCGAAGGTAGGCAGTCACCTTAAGGTGAAAACCAAAACTAATTCCTTACCTATTGCAGGGAAATGTTTGAGACTTTAGAATTAAGAGTTCCATGACTCGAAAAATATTTACATATATGAGACATTATGGGTACTTACAGTTCACTTTGTTTTCCTTTCTGTATTTAGTTGTTGTCACAATTGCCTAGTGGTTATGGTGGCGAAATCGCTGTTGGAGTTGTTTTCGTCGAGTCGCGGATTTAAACCCAGATGCTACTACAGAGTTGCCGTGTATTAAGACTGATATACGTTAAATCCGGTCGAAGCTCAAAGTTGCCGATTACATCAAAGAATTTTATAAAACTAAAATTTCTGTCTTTTCATAAATAGAAATTATGTACGATTAAAAAAACAGAAATCAAGTTTGAGCAAATTCTTTTTTAAACGATAATTAATGATATTAATGAATGAATAAACAGCAAAATTGGGTTCTTAGTGTACCTTTAATATGCATACCAATTTTGAGGAACTTCGACGCAAAATAACAATTCATATTTGAAGGCTTATTTTCAAATAGTATCTTAATTTGTTTAAATATACAATAGTACCCGTTAATTTGGAACCCTTGAAATATGATACCCGGATATCCTGGATTCGTCCAGTCGAAGAACTATTTTTTTTTTTTTTTTTTTTTTTTGTTATTGTTGTTGTTGTTAAATTTGCGGATTTATCTGACAATTTCCATAACATCTATTTGTTCCTTCCCGTATTATTTTTTTTCTTTTCTAAAATCTTCAAACAAAATTATGGATGTAAAAATTTCAAACTTATGTACTCTACAAATATTTTGTTTAAAGTCAATAACATCTCAAGTCTCTCCTCTTATCACCAAAAACATAAGGTGCTACACTGTCTAATTGTAAAATACAATAGAATAATTTTAAGCACTTTTCTATCATTTAAAAAGCAGTCGTCCTCTTGTTTTGTATATGTATGGCCCTCTCTCTCTTATTCTATTTGTACTATATAAAAAAATGAAACTCTGTAATTTTTTTTTGATACCCCACACTGGTTCTGTCTAAAATTAATTCAACTTTATAAAGTTTTACTATACAATGTAAAAAAAAATCGTTTTCAACATTTCCAACTTCAACCTCAGTGATGTTCTATTTCATAAAAATGGAACAATCTATACATTTTCGTAATAGTATTTATTTCCTCGCATTGCGAGAAGTATATCACATTTTCTACATAATCATATGGTTCCTACATTTCATTTGGGTTCCTACATTTCATTTCTCATTTCTCGGAGATTTCTATAATACCTAGATTTCCCCAAAAAATTACAATACAAACTACAATAATTTCTACTGTGTTATTATTTTACACTTGTACATTGTTTATTGATCGGAGCATTGCTTTACAATCTTAGATGAACAAAATATTGTAAATTTTATAATAAAATAAACAAAATTCCTTATAAAATTATTTTTAATAAATACATTTAAAAAATGCAGATGTTAATGAAAAAGAAAAAAAAATCATTCCAAAAAACATTCAGGTGTTGATGTACAAACAAGAAAAAAACATTATTCTATGCAATGTATATTAAAACAATTAAGGTGTTGTAAGTAATTCTAAATAGTATTTAAATGCACAATGATAACTGACTATTACTTTAAAAAAGAACAATCTACAAAAAAAAAAAAAAAAAAAAAAAAAATCAAAGTTTTTAAAATACTCAAAAATAAACAATAAGAGTATTAAAGGAAAAATTCAAGACCTAAGCTAAGACCTAAGCAGTGAGGCTTTGGTAAAACTAATAAGTTTCGAGATATTTAATGAAATAATAATATCTCGAAACTTCTCAACCATAATAAATAAAAGTAAAATTTTACTAACAAAAACAGAAGTATAATTTCCACGATCCCGAAATTGTATCGAGAATTAACATATGTGAGCATTGAAAATATGACATGGACATAATGGTAGACATTTCTTTAATACCCATGTGGAACCAGTATTCCAGAACATACGATTGTCTAATTATGTAGGGGCATATAAGATATAAATTTACAGTGCTCGCCTTTCCAGGTAATAAAATACACCGTACGTCATAGAAATCTTAAGAGATTCCTTGCATGTAATTATGTAGAGCTTAAAGAATGACGAAATATTTTCTTTCGAGAAGATAGAACCGTAGAACAATGCTGTTTTATTTCGAAACATTTTATTACTTTTTCACTTATTTATTTTTCTTAAAACAATGAATAAATCAAAAAAGGAAAGAACAATAGCGATCCATGTACATGTCAGTTAGGGATAGCAAATTCAGCGTCTTTTTTTTCTGTTACTGCTAATTCGGTTAGATTTTAAACAAAATCGGCTTATCAATAAATTGACGATATATTTAAACAATAAATGGGAAAAAAATTGATAATAATATGACAATTTCATTTAATTTTTGTATAACGTGTCAAAGTATATAAAAATCAATTGCTTTATAAACTTTCGTAATATAATCAAAATCAACAATTTTATAACAAACACATGAATACTTTTTCGCATGGAAAAAAATTTTATGATAACAATTTTATGATAAAATAATTTTATGATAGAAAATTATTTCCCCCCCTTTTTATATTTTCCTATTGAAATTACAGTTTGTTTGCAATTGTTAGAAAATAGTCAAAATTATTTTTAGCGATTTTAATTATATTTTTTATTCGTGTCAAAAGCGTATTTAAATACTCAGTATTTCCACACCAGCTGTAGTTCCATTGTCTGATTAATAACACATTACTTAGAAGCATCATGCCGCGCAGGGGCTTAACCTGTTAAAATAAGTAGGGTCATCATATACCCTAAGAATTTTAGTGATTTTTTTTCCGATGTAATTTACTTTCTTTGGGATTCCTAAGGTATAACCCTGGTGATCATACTATAGTTTCGATCTTCCTTCAGGTCAATAATTTTCTTCAATACATTCACACACACACACGTACATATTACAGTTACACCTTGTTGGTGTAGAAGCAAGCCTCATCTGGACCCTGTGCTATAGTAATACACTCACTTGGATGCAACACGAGGGCTGTAGTCAAAACCTTTCTTCATTATTCAACGCTAAATATCATCTTTCTTTAACACATTAAGTAATAATTATACTCCAGTAAAAAATACGTAAGATCAAGATAAAATGTTTTATTAATAATCACAGGAGAATAGATAAGTTCATTATCTCTCGAGTCCCACTTAATTCGTCAATTCTGCATTATGCTCCAATTATGAAATTTGAGCTTACCAAATCACTCGTTCTGATTCAAACTCTTTTCGACAGCAATTGAATTTTTTCTTGACACGTAATTTGATTTTGCTTCAATCCAAAAATCTGGCAGAGATACTTCAATTCAAATTAAAAATATCTATTCAGCAAGTCATCATCCTCAATCCCTTTCATTTTCTTCTTTTCTTTTTATTCACTTCATTTTTATCTTCATTTTATTTACTTAATTACATATCATATTACATATTTTGGTTGGAAAGGAATTGTAATTTTATTCAATTTAAACTACTATAGAGAAACTCATTAGTTTAGAAAAACTCACGAGTAGCCCAAAGTCACAGGGCTATTTAAAAGAACTCGAAATTTAAACTTCGGTTAAATGACGAAGATGAGACTGGAACAGGCACCATACACCTCCTTTTTTCAAACTTCCACACCATACCTATGAAAGAAATAGGAGACTCGACAAAATTAACATGTATCAACCCCGCTACACGGAGGGTCTTTAGAAGAATCAGGACTCGGAACGCAAGATTATACGAAGAGTACCTTGGCAACGAGTTCGCGCCCATGATCACTCCGTTACCACTCCCACCCGCAGCTACTGCACTCCAACGGTTATGTACATAACTATTTTACTATTATGCACACAATTTATAGACTTACCTGTAAGAACAATACAGAATTACAGGTTAAAACATAAGTTAAATTCCCATTATATGGTTTAACAGATTTAACGATATTGCATTCATACGATCCCTAAGATATTAATATATTGACAAGTAATATAAAAAAAATTAAAGCCAATATCTACTTAAGTCAAAATTTCTTTTTATTTTAGTTAATTTTTATTCAATAATTACAATTAATATAAATATGGATATACATATGACAGAAGCAAAATAGTAAGTGACAATAATAATTTTTTTCCAGCGATCTATACGCTTCGTCACTGACGGTACATATTCCAAAATTTATATCTTGTTAAATATCTTATATAAGGGAAATTTTTTTTCTCCCATATAAAATTTAAATTAGTTATTTGAAAATCAAATAAAAAAAATTTATGCTTCGACGAGTTTCGATCCGAAGGCATGAAGATTCTACGCCGACGCTCTACCAACTTTGCCATTGGAAGACAAATGACATATTAGAAGCATTGATTTGTTTCTCAATACTTCTGGTAAATTGAATGTTTGGAATACAATTTAGCCCAAACACCCTTGGCGACAGGAATTATTTGGCGGTATTTTGCCAAATGTTACTAACCTGGTCCGATTCGCGGACTTCACGTTCAGCCAAAAAATCGCCAAGTTTAGCAATTTTTGAAATCACGCCAAGTGGTGGGGCTAAACTGCATTCTCACAAATTAAATTTAAAATTTGAAATAACTGTATTAACATCAGTGTCATCCACTACAAGTTTAAAAAACTGTATTTTAACTTGAGTGGATGAATAAAAAGTATTTTATTAACGATTCAAAATTTGAACAAGATATAGAGAGAGTGTGTGTGAGCTAAGAGTAGAAATTTAAAAATCAAAATTCACAATAAAAACATAGCTATGCTATTTAAAGTTTTCTTATATTTCATGCATCGTATTCCAGATCTAATGATCATTAAACATGGATTTATCAAACCGCATTGGTTTCGAAACCTCGAAGAGGCAATTACAGTTATATCGCTCATTACAAAGAACGATTTCGCGTTGCTCTCTGTTAAACATTATTGGTATTATAACCGATAAATCGACAATTGTGTGAATACAATTATTAAACTATTCCACTAAAATAGCCAAACGGAATCATTTGAGTCCGTCACGATAACGATTATCATTTTCTTCTGGAGAGTTTTACGTCATCCATTTGCCGGAGGCTGTTAAACATATGATTTCTCTGTCTAGACGCTTAAGAGAGAATCGAAAATTCTGATTCAGATTGTCTGTTTGGGAATGGTTTATTGTTGTTAAATAAGATATCTGTTGTTTCTTATCGTATGATAAAACAAATACTTGTATAATATATGTAAAATATGTCTCGTTTTTCATGTTTATTTCGAAACGAGAAAATGTAAACGTTTTATTTACTTCTTTATCAGGTTTCTCATCAAAACTAAATTTAACTCAGTTGGAGGGCTTAGATTCATATATCTTGATAATAAGAAAATTGTAAATTTGTATGTCATTTTTAAGTTTAATCTTGATGTAACTTTTAGACCATTTTATAAAGATTAAATGAAAATGACAGAACTTTGAAAATATCTTTAGTTTATTATCAGTTTTTAAAACGGTCAAAAAAGAAGACATTTTAAATACCTTCCGCAATTCCCATTTGGGCTGAATTCCTTACTGAGTTGGAAGCATCTGTTACATATTGTCTGACATGAAAAAAAAAAAATTGAAAATTTTTATGTGAACGCAACTTTAAATATACGTTAGCTTATAATCAGTTTGTTTAGTTTAGTTTTTATTAACGTCTCACTAGAAGCAACACGATGGCTATTGGCGACGAACTTCCGAACGAATATTCGTAATTTTGAACCACGATCAAGTGACGACGACGACACATGAGCTGGCACCCCCCTCTCCTAGCATCCACACCACGCCTACGGGAGGACTTTGTGCCCCGAACAGATTTAACGTGCATCAGCCCCGGCTACACGGCGGGTCTTTGGCGGCCAAGAATCGAACCCGCGACTGAACGAAAACGGCCGGCCGCTAGTCCACGACCTTGGCCACTAGGCTCCCGCGGCCCTTAGCTTATAATCAGATATAATTGTCAAAATAATATATCACTTTTAATAGCTTCCGCAATTCTCATTCTTACTGAAATCTTTTGAACTGGACGGCTCTGTTACATATTGTCTGATATGAAAAAAAAACCCATCAAATTCATATGAAAATTTTATATTTAATCTAAATGAAACCTTATACACCATTTTGTGCGGATTAAATGAAAATTGCACAACTTTGAAAATGTCTTTAGTTTACACTCGGATACAATCGTCAAAAAAGGGACACTCACAACACAGCTTCCGTATTTCTTATTTTTACTGATATCCTTACTGGATTGGAGGGCTTCGTAACTTATTATCTGATATGAAAAGAGCTGCAAATTTATGCGACTTTAATTTTAATTTTAATGCAATTTTATAAGTGTTAAAGGAAAATAGCATAACTTTAAAATTTACTTTAGGTTATATTCAGATTGCAATCATCAAAATAAATAAATAAATAATGGGACACGTTTAATAGCTTCCACAATTCCTATTTTGACTGAAATCTCTACTGAGTGAGAGGTCTATGTTGCATATTGTTAGATATTAAAAAACACTGTAAATTTATACTTGAATTTTATATTTAATTTTAATGTAATTTTGTAAGGCATTTTGTAAGGGGATTAAATGAAAATGGCGTAACTTTAAAGATGTCTTTAGCTTGTATTCAAATACAATCGTCAAAAAAATCATCACTTTTAATTGATTCCGCAAATCTCATTTCTGTTGAAATATTTGTTGAGTTAGAGGGCTCAGACACATATTATTTATAAATCTTTTTAATAACGTGTGTCTGAGCCCTCTTTTCATATACCCATATGAGTGCCTTCTTTTCATTTCCTACTGCGATCATAATTTTATGTAGGTAATTACACTAAAATGCTATTAAATGAAAAAGTGCCATTTAATAATAACTTAGTTTATTTATATTATCTATAATTTAAAATAATGAATGTCCCAGCTGTATTATTCACCCTCTATGTCCAGATTTTCTGAATGAACATAATTATAGTTTGTAATACAAAGGGAAATTCACTCCTACTAACTCAATCATGTTCGAGTAAGTAATACCATTGAGGTTGAGGGTTCGAGTGGGAAATCTGATTGTATGAACACACTACACAACAGACCATTAATTGAATGAATGAGTGAATGGTATTAAAGTTTATTGGAGCAAGAGCCAGATGTGCCCATACTGCGCCAAACAAGGTAAATCTGTAATCTAGACGTTAAAATTATAAAATAGATTAGTCGATAAAAAGTATCAAGTGAGAAAGTAACGTTTATTGGCGCAAGAGCCAGATATGGCTATGTTGCGCCAAAAATGATTTAACTGTGGTCTAGACGTAAATATATATATATATATATATATATATATATATATATATATATATATA
>BMAW01029865.1:14909-25379 GCA_019974015.1 Nephila pilipes | reverse complement strand
CGATAATATAATTCGAACTCTTCACTGCGCTATACATTTCTGTGTTTATATTTTAATCTTGATTCCACTTGGTAGAACTTAGTTATGTATTAGATTTTACTTTCGATACCTTGTTCAGTAAATCCAATGAATTTAATTTTTGAGAAAACTGACACATGTTTTGTGTTAATTATACCTTCTATTATAATCATCTTTTATATCTTATGTATATTATAATATCTATATATTATCAAAGATCTTGATAAATTAAAATCAGCATAACTAAAAATTGCTTGTACATTCAATGGATGACAGTTTTCTAAATTTAATACTAGATATATCACCAAAGCATGTTTCCTACTTTCATTAAACTGAAGCCTAAAACGCAAGCCAAATAAAATACAGCTGTAGTATTCTGGTACCAGAAAATTATTAATAACAGGGCATAATTACAAGCTCGAAAACTGCATAAAGTAATTGAAAATCTTTCGTCTGAACCTAATGGTGTTTCGAAGTTCATAACTTATTTTGGCTTTAGAATATTAAAGTGACATTCTAACTCAAATAACATCTTCGTATTGGATGTTATTAAAACTAACTTAAAATAAATATTATGCTGGACTTTACACAAGCTTGCTGAAATAAATATTATTACGCTAAATTGATTATGAACTGTGATAAAAAATAACTAACTTTTTATAAAATTAAATTATCATTCCATCACAATTCGCTTTGCTTAGACATAAAATAGGAATGTTTAATTAGGATAGTTATACACCAAGTATTTCAAATTCAAAGTACGACACATTTAAAAAGAAACATAACTTTATATTGAATTGAGTAGCATAAAAAAATGTACAAAATAATATATCTTCCCGGCACTTATCACCTTTTACATCCCATAATTTTTCTTATTTTGCAGGATACTTTGTCTGCAGTGATTATTTTCAAAATTAATCTAAGACTTGTATTAGATTCTGAATCTGACGGGGATCTTATTTCCCTTTCGTAAATTTAAGTAATTACCCGTGTCTATAATATCATGTGATCCCAAGACACCCTGTGATGGCTGCCCATTCCAGGTTGCCTCTTGTGCCATAGCTAAACTCAATGTTTAAACACTAAGAATCAATAAGTCGATCAAAGAGACGTTAGAACAATAATTACACAATTTATTAACCACTTGTTAATATAATAACAATTATAAATGCTCTCCCGGACAAGGGCTTTTCTGTCTTAACTCAATCTACCAGTAATAATCTGACTCTTTCCACTAAACCTTCCTCGACTGCAACTCAGACTCTGGAACAATTGCTGAACACTGGAATAACTAAATCTCTCGAATCACTCAACTTCTATTCCAACCTCCTACTTCAACCTTTCTTTCACTCTCTCTATCGCGACTCTCAGTCTGAGTTTATATATTTCCTAACTTTCCCGCTTCACTTCATTTCTACTTGATTTACAAAATCACATTTCAATTTTGGTTGGGCAAAGGTGGTTTAGCAAAAGTAATCAATCTTAATTAAAAGTCCCCAAGATTAGTGAAGAGAAACCGCGAATAGCCCAACGTCACAACCCTAGTGATCTTTTTCTTTTCCGTGGGATTTACTATCTTTTCAAACACGGGTGGCGCTCCCTTGGAACATCCTATCGATCCTTCACTATTTTTGACATTCCTTTATTGTCAACCGAATTCAATCTTGCTCTTCAATCTTTCTTGCTTCCTGATCACAGTTACACATGGTTTGACACAGCATAGCCAGATTTGGTTTGGTTGCCATAAACGCACTTTCACCCACTCACGCTTCTGTAATAATATTTAACAATAGAAAGAGTAACATGAAATTTTTTTAATCTTGTTCTCAATCCTTTTTAAAACTGAGGCATAGTAACTTCAGTGAGCTTTGCTTACATATCTAAATCGATCACTGAGTAAATTTGTAATTCGTCATTAATAATAATGTATACTCGAGAATCATTAGAATCATTCAGAGAAACGTTTATTAAAATATTTGTTATATACCGTTACAATGAATTAAAGAAAAAATATTCGCTATCGTAGTCTGATATATTTGTTGTACGTACGAGTACAAAAGAGTGATAAAAAAATGCAGTTAAATGATTATAATTTATGATATCATTTAAATCCTAAAGATATCATTTTTAAAAAAATGACTCGGAAATAAATTCCGAGTTTCTTTCATTTAATTAAATTAACAAAAAACAATCACAGTCTTATTGATAAAGGCTTTGAATGAACACACCTCAAAGAAAGACACGAAAAGTTGATATTGTTCACACTTTCAGATTATCAAGCTCTTCATGTGTTATTAATTTCTAAAATTAGCAGATACTGAAGGTATATATTGTTTCCTATAGCATATCGTCTCAGCTTTCAGATAAGGAAATGTAAGATAATCTAATGCACAACACTTTTTTATATTGGAAAATATTTCAAAGGTCATATATAAGGCCCTACAATTATCTTGTAAAATTTATTATTATTCTAATGTAATTATTTTTATAGGGATACAATAGTAAGAGATATAACAAAAAATCAGATTTAAGAATTTTTTTTTATATAAAATTAGCTTAAATTTTCGAGAAAAATATAGTTTTAATCATTTTGAACGAAAATTTATACCTTTTTATATAACTCAAACCTTAAGAATAAGCAATTTAAATCATGTTAATTATGATCCCAAAATAAATTAGCAGATACTGAAAAATACATTACATTTGCTCTCCGAAAATTTTTAACTTTTTATGAGAAATGCTAATTTTTCGGAATATTAAAGGAATAGAAAAAATTGTCTATAACGCTATTCGATGAGCAATGTGTAGTTATCAGCTCGGTGAATAGAAAACCAACTCTGGTACATATGACATTTCCTAAAAATGCAGTCAATGGCGCCATTCAGTCTCACGTAAAGGAAATCAATGAAGGAAACAAAGTGATGTATTACCTTTGCTGGAGATAATATGAAGATAAATTGTACACGAAAACGATTCTATTGGCATCATCATTCATTAGTATACTTACTCCGCACAGATATTGCTCTTTGGTGAGATATTACCCCTTCACTCGGTAAAAGAATCATGGTGCAAGATATTTTGCCCGTGTAATGTAATACAAAGAAGTTTTGTCTTCTGAGCTGCAATGCAAATGGAAAAAGTGAAACATTGCCAATTTTTAGTGATGAAATAAATGAAACCCCGTCCCTTTATTATATTTTAAAAGTCTTTTATTATAAGAACTAACTACTTGGTACTTTAAAAAAAAACAGTATATATATATATTTAAGGGGGGGAAGAAACGAGCTTCAGATTTTATGCTTTCGGAATGCATGTTTTCATAAAATTGTACAATTGATATTTAAGTGATGAATACTATAAGATCGTAATTAAAACTCCTTGTTTTTGTGATTTATATCTTGTACAACTATTAGCAGAGTTTAGATTGTTTGTGTAGCTGATAATGATAGTTAAATTATTCTATAGAACTGTAAAAGTAATTTTTTTTAGTCAAAAAGCTTTTCTCCGTCTTAGTTGCATAAAGACATGATTTTTAAGATATATTTGCATTTAGATGCCATTAAAAAACTATTATACTACATGTTTCCAATTTTTTTAGCTCCTATTATGTATATCTGCATATAATGCACAAAAATATTTTCTCTATAAATATTTAAATTTTAAGAAATAATTTTGATGTGAAAAAAGAAAAACAAAATTCAAAAATAACCTAATTAAGATAATTTTTCCTGAGAACTGTGATATCATTTACAAAGTTGATTCACTATTTTTGTGAATTATTTTATGTATGAAGACTAAAATATTTTGTATATTTAGCATATACTTTTTTAATAATGTTACCTAAATGCAAATGTCTCAAAATTCATCTCCGTATTCAACTAAGCAAAAAAAAAAAAATTCAACATAAAAAAATTACTTTTATAGTTCTATAAAATGATTAAAATTTCGTTTTTAGACATGTGCAAAAAATATAAGCTTTAATAATAATTTTAAAGCATATACATCACAAAGACAAGTAGTCTTCAATTCGGTATTTAACTATGCCACGTATGTCGTGGTACCCTTAGAATTCCTTCGCGAAATTTTCCAAACAATATTTGGGTATTTTATAGATTTGGTAAAAAATTTAGTCATTTGATAAAACAGTTTTTTTTTGCTGCATCTATTTAGTAATTAAATTTCAATAGCATTTAACTTTTACCCCGAGGCACCTTAGTGATCTTTTTCTTTCCCATGGGGTTTACTGTCTTTGGTAAACACGGGTGACGCACTCCCGGGATACCCTAGCGATCCTTCTCTATTTTCGACCCTCCTTCTTGTCAACCATTTTTCCTTTTTCTTTTTCAACTTCACGTCTAGACCACAGTTTAATCTTGTTTGGCGCAGCATAGCCATATCTGGCTCTTGAGCCTATAAACTTTACATTCACTCACTCACTCACTCACTCACTCACAGCATTTAACTTTTGAAAAGTCAATAAAAGGCATTAAATATCAAAATGATAAAACTAGATTGCTTTAAAATTCTTGATAACCTTACTTTGGTATGTGTAAGTTATTGCCGAAATGCTCAATATTTATAAAATGTAAAGCAAGAAATTCATGTTGCGTATTTTATTCGCTATCGTTAAACTATAAAATGCAACATCAGTTTTTCGCCTTTTTTTTTGCAATAACAATTTAAAATTTAAAAATAAAAGTGCATCAAATTTTTTTTCTGTAATTTAAATGTTAATTCCATAAAAAAATACAACATTTTATTACATCTCTACCTACTATTCCTTATCAGTAAATTTCTAAAAAAAAATTATAAAATGTTTCACAAAAAACAGAGCAATTTCATCTTTACTAGTATTGATAATTAAGTTTAAATATTATTAGTTTTTAATGTTTATCATAATAAAACGCACAACTTAAATTAATAAATATCACAATTTATAAAATAATTAGATTAAATTAAAAGAATTTTTTACACTTGTATCATGAATTTAAATCAAAATATTTAATACAATTTACTATAATATCATGCAGTAACAAAGGAAGTTTGGTAATTTACATAATGTTGATGAAATTGCTTTTATTAAACACATTCAATCATTCAAATCTCATTCAACATTTCACTGTTTCAAATTATCTGCATATTATGTACGTCTTATTTAATTGTTAACAACTAAAGGGGTAAGAAAAATAGACAAATTTATCTATGAATTCTGAAGCTGCATTTATGATTATGAAGTCAAAAAAAGTTTGAAATCACCTTCTGAATTTCCAATGAAATGACATAATTGTGTCATGGCTATTTAAAATTCGCACTCGGAAAAACACAGAAAAGTTATGGTCGTGCTCCGTGACACCAACACATGCTTCAAGAATATTGCCCACAAACCGAACACGAGAGCATATCCAAACCGATATACGCGTCACAAATTGTACAGAACCAACTCTCTGGCCCCCCCCCCCAATGCTTTTCTTCTCATTCTGAAGATGAGCTTTTCCACTGTAGAGAAATGTCTGTTTGTCTCTACAGCTAAAATTCCCGAAAACACTGCGATTCCTGTATGAACCATAAGCGATTTGAGATAACTCATCACGTGTTATTGAAGAACATTGAAACCCTCGCAGAGTCAACAGTGCATTGTATTTCCTATCCCACAAAAAGGTTAACATACCGGATCAAAATTACAACGGTCCTCTTGGGGAAAGAAATTGCGTAAAGATACCGCGAGAAATCCACTCCGTGCACTGTTATAGCTTCTTCTTAGCTTACTTTTTCAAAGTAGTGCATCATTATATTTGACTCAAAGCCCAGGATATGCTAAGTCCTTCTTTTGACGATCCCTCTAAGAAAGCCTCCCTTTTGCCTTAGTATGCCAGTTTCTTCCGCAAATCACCTTAAAATCTGATTCAATAGAATCAAACCACCATAGTTTTGGCCCCTTTTTTTCTGACTAGTAAAGAGCTCTTGCTACAAAACACTTTTTTACTGGATTTTTCTCATTCATTCTAACAATCTGAGAAGCCCAGATCATTCATTTCCTTTTAATACAATTAAGGGTATCAGGCTCATTAGAATTCTATAAATTTCAGAATTAAAATTTTTCATCAAAGGCCCTTTTCTTTGATGTCACCGAGAATACTTCTGAGAACCCTTCTTTCAAAAACTGCAATTTTGTATTCATCATTTTTACTTAGAGGTCTAGTTTCGAACCTTTTATTAGAATCGGCCTAATGAGAGCTTTAAAAATAAGAAGCTTAATTTTTCTGGATAGGAAACGGGACCTCAGTAATGAGAGAAATTAAAAGAGCGTCATTTTTTTTGCCGTTGAAATATGATTTTGGATCTCAGAAATTATGTCATTTCTTGCGTTAACCAGAGATCCAAGGTAATTAAAAGATGGTACAGTTTCAAACTCTCGAGGGACAAATTTTTAATGATCAAAGTAGTTCAGCTAACTTTGAAATTAGCATTAAAACTTCCAATGGACTGCATTACTAGCACTAGAAGTATCACCCTCTGAAACCTTATTTGATGCAAACAATATATTTTCAGAAAAAATCAGCAGAGGATTGTCACTTGCCTGTACCGGAGCCGTCAGATGTAGATCGAGCAGGAACAGTTAATTTTGATGACGTCAAAAAGGAGCTCGACAAACTTTACGTTCAAACAGCAGGTAAGAGCAACCCCTTTTTCGATAATTCATGTTTCAAAGCATGGGATTTTTGTAGGGTTTTTCACAATATACGTTAAAAGTCTTTCAATGTTGTTGCGCATTAACATCAGATATAAATATTTTGAACGATCTTTAGTAAAAAATGAGATTATAACCGGATATTTATTTTCAAAAAGAACAGAATACTTGCAGCACGATTAGTTTTCTGAAAAATGAATAACATCAGTTTTTAATCGATCGTTTTTTTCTCATCAAATTTAAAAATTCAATAATGAGCAAAAGAAAATGTTCGAAGAATGTTCAAATTAAGGCAGTTTGAAGTCTTTCAATCTTGTAGAATTGTAAATTAACTTCTTTTTAATATTTTTACATGAGCACAATTAATTAATTTTGGATGCTGTTTGGGAGAAAAACAACTATACTTTCGCAAAAGAACAGCTTTCATTCATTTTATACATTAGCTTTTGTCTCGTCATAGTGAAGCCAATTTTCATAAGTTCTTTGAAAATATCTTCGAAATAACTAAATTCGATGCGATTGGAAATAACGCTTCGATGTACTTATATTTAGCATTACAACGCGAAAATATCGATTCATTCGAGAAGAAATTAATTCAAATCTTTTGAGCGATTTTATCCTGTCATACAAATACTAAGATGCTATATTTTCCTTTAAATATAATTTTAAAATGAATTAAATAAATTGATTTGAATATTGTTAGAAAAATTTACATTTATTTGAATATAATTTTATAAAAACAATCGAATATAAAACAAAACAATATATATCTTATGAAAAAAACTTCTATGTAACTAGTATCCCAATAATGTTTTTTAGATTTAACACCATATTATGAAACAGCAATTTTGTATATGAGTAAGCTATATAAATAAGACATGAAAACGAGGAATGAAGCACTAATATTAAGTTTAAAAAGTCACAATAGGAAAAGAAGATTAAAATAAAGAAGTTCAAAATTCCACTTCAGTTTCTTGTAAATTAACTGACAAAGTCAAAGCAGCGGTTTAACAACGATGTTTCCAAGACAAAAAATTTGCCTTTTTAAAAGTCTAAAACATTTTTAATTCTACTTCTATGCACAGTCTTATTAGTTTTATATTTAACCAGGATTTTGTTTTTATTAAGTTTTCCATTAAAGATATGTTTTATTCTATTGTAAAATATGATTCATAATATATCACAGTTTTGATTTTTTATTTCGAAAATGTTTTTTCCCGTCCTCCTTATAATACACCTTATTATTCCTTTGTAGCTTAAAAAAAAAACTTTTAAGGATTTAATTTTAATGAAATTCTATATTAAACTCTTTAACATTTTTAAATAAATAGAGTTATATCTTTAAAAGTTTATATTAATGTGGGGTTTAGTCAATCATTTAATATTAAGAAGGAAGCCAGCAATTATACCAGTAGTAATTAACCTTTAATACAAATTTCAAAGGCCCCTAAATGAACTAATTTACAGACTACTAAATTAAATCTAAATACAAATTTTAAATTTACATTTTAACACAGGAAATAATTAAAGTAATGCTCTATTTTAATCACTACAGGTAGTAATATAATTCATCTGCTTAATAAATTTCATTCAAATACTTAATTTACCAAATAAACTGCATTAAAGTATATTGGTCTTATAAAGAGTGTCGCATGAGAAAAAGTGATTTTATGTTAATTAGCATTTTATAATTTCCCATTAATTAATTTATTATTATTTTTTATTTGTTTAGCTTGCGAAAGGAAAGTTTCGAAGATCTTAAGTTCATCAGACGAGGAGCATCAGCAACCTTTAAAAGAGAGAATGCAAACTTTTCTTGAAAAAGGTATGAATACTTTAATTATTTCTCTTTTTACCTTCTTATATAAGACTTAAATGTACAAAATTATTCAGCGTGAAAACTTTTGTAAAATTCTAGTTATTATGATTAAATAGATTTCTTTATTAATTATCACTACATAATAGCTAATGTCTCTTTACGTAAAATTTACTTTTAAGAAATCACAAAAAATGGAAAGGTAAACATTTCTTTTTTATAAAAAGTGATTTTATAACATAAATAAAATTACTAAATTAGGTTTTTACTACAATATTTATCTTGCACGGTATTTTACTATTACTTTTTTTAAAATTTATTGAACCCAAATTACCTGATTTGCGAACGATGTATGTATCTGTTGTTGGTTTCTTTTTAGCTTTTGCAGAAACAAGATTACAGATGGAAAATCTGGAAAGATGTAAAACTAAGTATGTATTTTATTTATTCTTTACTCTCAAATTTGTGTTGTTAATCCCTTATCGTAATATTTAGCAACATCATGCTATATTTATTCTAACTCCTATAATAATTTATAGATTTTTTCCTTTCTGTTTAAATTTCTTGTTATGAAATAATTTACTTATAATTTTTTTCACTTAATTTTTTAAAAAAATTATAATCAGTAAGAAATTCAACATAATTATTATACCCTATGTACAAAAAAATCCTTTAGAGAATAATATGGATACTAATGTTAATATTATATATATATATATATATATATATATATATATATATATATATATCAGATTTTTCTAACAAAGCAGACAGTTTGCAGCTTTAAATTCAATAACAGCTTAGAACAGGTATTTATTTCTTCTTTCTAATCTGATATGGCGTTTAAAAGGTATAGCACAACCATGAATATTGTGCCTTTTAACTATTGTCGAATCCCGAAAACAAGTTTTATGTTTATTTTGTAAGTCGAAGTTTGCGAAGTCCCCTTTTTAAATACCATTTAAGTATATATATTGATCTTTTATGTGACTAGAGACTTACAAATATAATCTATGAGCTCTTATCTCAACAACATTTTGTTATTTCAAGAACCAAGTTGATACATGCGTATGCACGTAATGCGTCGTCGAATCGGAGAGAATGTACAATACAAACACACTGCAAGTTGCAATGTAATGTTTCGGCCTAAAATAGTTTATGTAAAATTTCCTAACGTTTGATACCTAAGAAGTCTTTATTATTACTAACCACAACGAAAAGAAGGATTTGTGATTTCTTCTGTCGGTGGTATCTTATCACCTGTCTATTGCTCTTTTAAAACGTCGGACCTGTAATATTAAAACATTCTCATAGAGGATTGATGAGTGGAAACTAATAAAGGTTTAAAAATTGCTGTTCATAATAAAAAGCTTAAGAACGAAATCAAAAATAATTCTTCACCCTTTAAGAATGAATCTTGAAAGTAAGAAACATATTGAGCTATATATAAGCATTTCTTATTAATAAAACGAGAAGTTGGAATACAGTTTTGCAATTATGAAACTAATAAGCTTGGCTTTGCTTTTAAATCCTTTGTTGATGTAACTTAAAAGAGTGAAAGTCAATTATTTGATCTTCATGTACAAATACACCTGGTGCTACTCTTGAAAATAAAAGGAAATAAAGTTTTTTTTATATTATTTTCTTTCATCCGAAGTAATTAAACTTTGAATTTAGAATTCCCAAACTCCAAAGAATGCGAACAAAAAATTGAAGAACTATGTGGAGTAAGAAAAGTATGTAGACTCTACATACTTTTCAATAATCTTAAAAATTGAAAAGCTCTGGGTCTCGATCCTATTAACTATAATATCTAGAATGCCATCTCTATACCATTTCGTACAATCATTGCGAAATACGCGAGTTAGATTTATCTTAAACCTGGGGAGAAACGCATGTCGTCTTCAAACTCAAACCATCTGGTGTGTGTGTGTGTGTGTGTGTGTGT
>BMAW01029862.1:0-16837 GCA_019974015.1 Nephila pilipes | reverse complement strand
CTTTGATCTGTACCTTGCTCATGAATCAAATTTGAACCCAAAAAATTAAATTAAATGCTTTGAATATAAAAAAAAAAAAAAGAAATTAATTATTTGAAATTTTGAGAAAAATAGAAGATAATTAAAATCTAACTGTCATGAAAGATGTCTATGAAAGCTAGAATGCCATATTGGCTGATTGCAATGGGAGTAGGGGAGGAATGTAACAGGTTTATAGCTATTGGTGGAGCTTTTCAGATGGATTATAACAGAAATTTTGTGACAACTATTTAAATGTAGCGTAAGGAAATTATTTTAAAATTTAAAGGGGCAATTTCGTATCCAAAGTATCTGTGCTTATTATCTAAATTTGGAAGATGGGCATAACCTCTGTTTTAAAAAAAAATTAAATTTTCAAAAGCATCGTCAGTTTGGAATATTTTGTAAGTTACTTCTAAAAAATTGGAAAAGGCGTTAAAGATATTTCTTAGTTCCTTGATGGGTTTGGAAATGCAATCTAAACTGCAACTTTGGAGATGAAGATATTTGTTGGAGAAAAATTGCTAAATGTGGCAATCTTCGCTTTTCTATTTATACAAAACTACTCTATATGCAAACCTAAAATAATTCTCGTTATCAGTTTAGGAGAAAACAGTGTTTGTTAAGATTTTTGGGGGAAGGAGGGGGGCTAATCCTACGGGGCTTCTTTTTGCGCTTTTGATATCTATTTCGAACTTTTGTTATTTCAGAAAGCTATTTCACCAGTAGACTTCCCATTGAATGAATGTGCGTTTATATTTTATTTTTTCCAACGTATACTCTTCCAAGTCAGGATGCATACAATGGCTGGTGGTATGAATATGTAAGATGTTTGGTTTGGTTTTATTAACGTCACACTAGTAGCAACACGAGGGCTATTGGCGACGGACCTCGTAATTTTGAACCTCATGAGTTTGTAAGAGAAGAAATAATTATGTACTACTAAATCGGTTGCTAATTAAGAAGCAAAATGGAAAGATAATATTATTGAATGGCGCTTGAAAGTTACATTAATTGCATTCATCTATAAATGTTCGAAATGCGATATTATGTCAAAGAAAAAGTACGACTGAGAGCTATGAATGGCATGTGAGTACGTCTGCTGCTCTCAGAGTAACGAAATTTTCTGTTTGGAAGGAGTATCAAGGAAGGAGTTTCTTATGATTGGAATCAAGATCTGTGACCGTGTAGTTATGAATTGGTACATGTTTTGTCGAGAGGTTCATATGATTAATGCTGTTGAAAAGAACTCAAAATTCAAGGGACCAGGAATAATTGTGGAGAGGGACGAATCTAAATTTGGTAAAATGAAGTATGTCTTATGTTCAAAAGATTGACATCATGATACAATTTTATTAAAATTACATTTACATTGTTAAGATATACATAATTTAACATTTGACGTCTGCATTTATTTTAAAATCCGAAGAGAATATTATTGTCTTTTTTAATAACTTATCGTTTGTTCCTATTTTAATATTTTATTTAATAATTTATTTTTATGGCAGAATCTTTTTTATTCTGTTTGCTGTTAACATTAGCAACGTTTTTGTACTATAGAATACTTTTGCTTGTGTAAAAAAGAATATATTAAGAACTTAAAAAAAAGTTTTTTTTCTTTCTTGATTGTAATTGCTTCCGTATAGCCTGGGGTTAGGATGTACGTTTATTTTATGCTTGTTATTATTCACTTAAAAATTCTATTTTATCGAAAAATTAACAGTTATTACTTTAACACAGATTTCGGTGAAATTACGGTTTGCTCTAACAATCTAGAAGGGGAAATCCTGTAAAAGGCTAGTGAATGTTTGGAAGTTGTTTCATTGCCATAGCGGAAGGATACAAGAAAGGAAAGAGTAAACATAGCGTTGGACCAATGAACGAAAAGGATACAAAAAACGGTTTACACGAAAGAGAAAAACATCAGAGCGACTTGTCCCGTCATCGATAGAGGTCATAGAATAAATGTTTTGCTCAAGGAGTCACAAGACGAACGAAAGCTGACCGAACGGATATTATTCATGAGTTCGTGTTTCCAGGATCAACGATTGTTTCAGAATGTTGGAGATTGTATCACTGCATCTCGGACGAGAGGTACATGCCCTTCTGCGAGTCAACCACAGTCTGATATTCTAAGATTATGATACATGTACGCATGGCAATCCCATTTAAGGCACTTAGTAGGCAATCGAACGCTTTCTGAAAAACTATACTCACTATGTAAAGGAAGAGTAGAAAAGTGCTCAGCCGTTCATTTCTGAAGGCTATAATGAAGATCTACAAGCTTTGCACGTAAGATCCATCAGAAAATAGGTGAGTAAATTTCTTCGAATTTTTTTAATGACCTCTCTATCGATTGGTGATCTTTAAAGTCGAGTCAATGGGGGAGGAACAATATTTTCACCTCTTGACAGCTGCAAATATATCATGCTTTTGATTATTTTGGTAATTCCTATTCTTACAATTACATTGAGACCTTTAAGGACTCAAGGTGATCATTGCTAGCTGATTCGAATCGCCTGACTGGTGGTACCATCAGTTGGGGGAGAGGCTCCTCTCTTTTTTGAGAAAAATTTTTTTGTTTTCATTCAATTTTAGTCACTGAACTATGAATTATAAACAAATTTTTGTATAAACCCTGTTGTTTTATCACCTAATTATCCTTCCCTGGATTTCTTAATTATTAAAAAAAATTTACGTGACGAAAATATGCCCAAAATGCAATACCATGAATTGAGAACACTCGTGCATCGTGATTAACCATTTCGTAAAGTCCCACAACAAATAGTAGAGACTCACGGCGCATGTGTAAGATGTGCTGTGAGGAAATGTAGCTAAGATGGAGGATTGTATGGAATTCTATATCAGACTAAACAAAGGGCATTAAACATTGTTTTAAAACAAATTTCAAAAATTTTTATTCAGCAAATAATAATACAAAAGGGAATTTATAGTAGAATAGCCGAATATACAGCAAGGCAGTTAAAAACATGATAAAAAAGGGGGAGAAACCCCACGCACAATCCAAGTTAAAAATGAATAAAAGGAGCAGAAAAGTTCATTGCTCAGGATCTTCAAGCAGAGATGAGGTAGCTTGGTAAAAAATAGTCTTGGATCACAGAAGGAAACGCACAATAAAACTTGAAACTTGAAAACTTCAAAGAAAACTTGAAACTTGATAAAAGCAGGACAAACACAGGATAAAACCAAGCAGCGAGAAAGACAGGAGGAGTAGGAGTCACTTCTTGGCCGGCTCAGGAGATCCAGCGGGAGAGGTCAATGGAAGCAGAGTAATACTCACACTGGCACTGTAACTCCAGAGTACATCGAGCATAAAAAAGAAGAATATAATCTGTCATAAAGGTAAAAGAACGAAAAAAACCCAGTAAAATCAAATGGCAAAACAGATGAGTCATCTAGTTTTAATTAAAAAATTTAAATATAAAAAAGTTAAGAGTAAAAACAAGGCGAGCCGTAAAAAGCGATGTTAGCAGGTCCAGGAACGCGGGGCGGGCGCCCTAATATTGTTTCTTACCAGTTAAGTGTTCGATGTAAATGTCCCGCCCCCACCTTATGGTGTCAGAGCAGATGAGCTTTCACATCAAATTTGCATAACGACGCGAAATGCCCATTCGCACCAGGACAGCGTCATTAGAAGAGTCCCACGACCCGAGGGATCCGACCACGACCGCGTCGACAAAGGCAGTCTTTCCCTCCAAACGAAGATGTTCAACTCCTCTCTTTTTTGAGAAAAAAAAATTTGTTTTCATTCCATTTTAGTCACTGAAACTATGAATTATAAGCAAATTTTTGTATAAACCCTGTTGTTTTATCATCTAATTATCTTTCCCTGAATTTCTTTCATTATTAAGAAAAAATTACGTGACGAAAATATACCCAAAATGCAATACCATGCAATGAGAACACGCGTGAATCGTGATTAACCATTTCGTAAAGCACCACAACAAATAATAGAGACTCATGGCGCATGTGTAACATGTGCTGTGAGGAAATGTAGCCAAGATGGAGGATTGTATGGAATTCTATATCAAACTAAACAAAGGACATTAAACATTGTTTTAAAACAAATACTAAACATATAACTGTAAGAAACTTATTTTACAGTGTATATCTTTCTTTCGATAATATAATTAATTGCATTTTTAACACCTAATTAAATGTTTTTAGCACGAGCAATCTATAAGGTTATTTTTTAAAATTTTTCCTTAATATTCCAAGGCCATGAGTAAACTAATTGGTTATATTATTTCAACAAGCCATACTTTTTTTTATATTGAAATTATCACATATCATTTCTTAGTTCTCGATATACTTCTATTTAATTTTAATACTTCTGTATACATGGGATATTGTTCCTCTAACGAATGTTATATTGTATAGTGTTAACCAAACTTTCAAAACCCAATAACACTTTAATATTAAAACTAAATCTTAGTAAAGTTGTGACGCCCGCCCGACCCGAGCGTCCTCTTGTGCCATCACTAAATTCAAATATTAAATACTACGACACAAATAATTACAAAACCACCAAAACAACTTTCACAATTTATTAGTATATATTTACTATGACACAGATGACTACGCTCTCCAGGGTAAGCTTTCTAATATCTAAGTTCAACCCACCAATAGTAATCTAACAGACTCTTACCAACAGTCTTTCCTCGACTGCAACTCAGATTCTGGAACAACTGCTGAAAACACTAGGCCAAATCTTTCTCGAGTTATCCTTACTCGAACCTTCAACAATAGACTTTAGTTCCTCCTTTCTCTTATCTAGCACTTCAGCTTCACTTCATCTCACCTACAACGTCTCCCTGATCCTCCTTCAGATGTAGTTTATATATTTCCAAACCTAACACTTCACTTTATTCCTAACTGCTTTACATACTAACTGTATGTATCACGTTTCATTTTTAGTTGGGGAAAGGTTGTTTAGTGAAAGCAATCAATCCCAATTGAAAGTCCCCAAGGTTAGTGAAGAGAAACCACGAATAGCCCATTGTCACAAAGTTAGTATAAAGTGTCATCTTTTACTTTTGTGTTTCAAATTCGCTTAGAAAATATGAAAGGCTTATCATTTTGTAGTTAAATTTTTAAATCTTGGGTATGTGCGATTATTTAATCCCTTATACTCCCAAATACTCCGTTATTTTTTTTATCTGTGAGTTTTTTGCTCCCTCCCCACTTATAATTCCTAACTTCGCTTCTGTATACAAAGAACATACGAATATGTATACAAAAAAGCACACCTATTCGCAAAATATTAATTTTTGAAAATATATGTAATTAGTTTATATAGACAGGAGTTAAATATAATACGCAAAAAGGAAAGTTAAATCGTTTAATACATTAACCGTATTATATAATTACAAAGGTAAAGAAAAAGGTGTGTGTAGCATCCATAGACTCGAAGACCCCGAGGGAGATAAGGAACCGAAAAATTGAAGAATCTAAAGGAAATAGCTAATGTAGTTTATAAATAAATAAAAAAAAGTAAAGAAAAAATTAAATCAAGCTTTTATTTAAATATAAGCTAAAATGAATAAAAATGCCTTTTAATGTAAAATAATATATAATTTATAAATGTTTGCGGCGCTTAATTATGATTCTTAAGTAAATACAGATATATTAAATACCATAGATACTTATACATGAGATAAATTATTGACACCTCAAGCAGTTATAAAGTATACACTATTTTATTTTAAGAAAATATGATTTATACCTTTTTATCCATCTATAAATAAAAGCTTGTACTCGTAAAATGGATATAAGAGACAAACGAAGTTTAATAATTAGAAAACGAATTTGCTTTTATTAATATCTGTAATTGAAACGAACTTCAAAATCAAGTTTAAAAAAATTAATTTCAATTTTAAGTTTCAGGCACTCGTTTGCATGTACTAAATTTTGTTTCCATCTGATGCGTTAATGTATAGAACACACATTTTTGTTTAATTGTAGTTCTCTATATAGCTGAAAATAATATGCTGTTCAAAGCAACACTTTGAGAATTCATAATAAAAAAGAAAATCTTGTTTTGAATTTTTCTTCACCTGTCAGTCACCTGTTAGGATTCTTACCCTTTGAAATCACGCAACTAATCGTTAGGGAATCAGAAGAAGCAAACGATTACAGACACGTTAAGAGTTTACTGTTAAGGCGATTTAAACTTATTTGCTGAAACATTTAGCCAAAAATGTATTAATCATGCTAGAGACTCAAAAGACACATGGAGAGATTTTGTTTTTGAAATACTTAACTACTTTAACGAATGGTTAGCAGGCTTAAATGTAAACGATTTCGATTCTTTAAGGGAATTAATTGTCACAGACCAATTGAAAAAATAGGTCCCAAATCTTATGCGAGAACATTTTATTGATTCTTGGCCGAAATTTATCAAAGCAAATGAACTTGCTGAAAAATTAGATGAATACGAAAGCGTTAGAACTGGCATTAAGACTAGTGGACATGAAAATAAAAAACCTCCAGTTTATAAACTATCATGCTGATCCTAAAAAATATTCTCGAACAAATCCAAAGTCGTATAAACATAATACAAATAGATTCCAATCTAATAAATTGGAAAAGAGAAACCCAGTGAACCATAAATTAAATATAAGAGGAAGCAAAACAGCCCATCTTAGCTCTTTATAACCCAGAAGCAAAAATTGTTCACACGGATGCGAGTGCGGATGGAATTGCTGGCATATTACTGCAGCTGGGAACTTATGATAAGTGGTATTTCGTTTATTGTGTTAGTAAAAAAACTACTGAGAAAAACTACTACTGGCTGAAAGAAAATATCATTCAAGTAAATTAGAATTAATGCGATCGTGTGGACATTAGAGCGACTCAGACAGCTTCTTTTGGCTTTTTCCTTAATTAACTCCCTTAAGCTTCTTCATTGGTATAAACTTTACAGTTGTAACCGATTGTCAGGGGTTAATTTATATTTATGCGAAAAGGTCAATTAATACCCTAATTGCTCGATGGAGCATTCTTATACAAGAATATAGCTTTGAAGTTAAGCACAGGCCAGGTGTTAAAATGGCTCATGTTGATGCAATGAGCAGAGCTCCTGTTTCGGAGTCAGACGACACAATGACAAGTCTCATTGAGAGAAACTTTGAAATATATCTGACCTTGAGTGAAGATGAACAAGTTCTGATTATTCAACATTCTGACAAAGATTTAAGAAAATTAATAGAATTTTTTTAAGAAAAGAAGAGAATGAGAGACCTGCAGAAGAAAAACAGATCATAAGCAATTATGTTTTCAAAAGAAATAGATTATATAGAAATGTCAAAGAAAAGGGAAAGGAGAAACTACTTTACGTAATTCCAAAAAGTATGAGGAAAAGCACAGCAGTTAAATTTCATGATCTGATGCGACATTTTTCAGTTGAAAGGAATGTGAACAAGATAAAGGAGTTGTACTGGTTTCCATACATGAAACGATATTTAAGAAAACATAAAGCTATGTGCTTTGAATGTTTAGTGAACAAGATTCCATGAGGTAAACAGCAGGGATTCTTACACCTAATTAAGCCGGGGAAAAGACATTTTTCACTTATACATATTTGTGAAAAGTTCTTGAGGTAATCAAGATCTACTGGTCATCATTGACAACTTTACGAGATTCATCCGATTTTATCCTGTTAAGAATACTTCCCCTCAAAACGTATTAAAAGCCTTGAAAAATTTTGTCATAGAATTCGGATTACCTGATAGAATCATCTGTGACAGAGGTTCATGTTATACGACGCGTCAATTCGAACAGTATTGACTCGATAATGGAATAAATCATACCCAGAATTCTACATAACACCCCATGAGCAATGGAATGGTTGAACGAGCTATCTTCTCTACTATAACAACAGCGATGGTGGATACCCGTCACAAGGATTGAGACTTGAAAATAAAAGAAACAGAAAGACATTTAAACAATACCGTTAACAATACAACTGATAAGACTCCGTTTAAAATTTTGCATGGATATTCTCCGAGGTTCAGTTATGGTCTACTTCGAAAAATTGCAGATGAGGATGCTAAATGTGGAATGACCTAAAAGAACTCCAAAGTGAAACGCATGGCGTGATTGAAAAGAAGTAACAAAAAAATGTAGGAATATTACGACAAGAAGTGTCGGACTGTAACCTTTGAGCCAGGAGAGATAGTGGTTGTTCGACGTCCAGCATAACCAAAAGGGGAGCCTACCAAAACCCAAGCGAAGTACAGAGGACCGTTAATAGTAACAAAAGTACTTCCAAATAACACCTGCAGAGTTACTCAGCTGGAGGAAAGGCAGAAAGGCCGATTCTACTCAACCACAGCTCACGTCAGTCAGCTCAAGGCGTGGCGAAACCATCACGGGGATGATGAAGACAACGAGGACTTTTCAGACCCTCGCAGTGTATCGACGAAAACAAGGAACCTTGCAGCTTGATGCAGCGAAAGAGAGAGAAAAGTGGTAATGCTACTCAAAGACCGCAAACACGTTCGTTGACCAAGAGGGACGGTCACTCACAATGAGGAAGGGACTTTTCATCCCCTCCAAGGCTATATGAACACTATACTCTACCTGCCAAGGACTGAGGAGGAACTTTTAGGAGATGAAACATACAATTAGACAACGAACGATGAAAGAAAATTTCACCCACTTCTTTAACAAGAGGCCGGAGGATTGAAGGAAATGCCAAGATCTGCGGTTTAGCTGACACAGAAGGAATATATTTCCACGAGCATCAACACGTGTCCAATAAACAACTACAGAATGAAAAAGAGTGTTACGAAAGAAAGTACTGATTGGTGAGATGGTTTTAATTTCTCAAAATTATTTTTATGATCAGATTTAATTTCAAAAGGAATTATGAGGATCTCTTTCTTTCTTTCTTTTTAATTTTTGTAGAATTCATTGTGAAAGTTCATATGTGTGTTTTAGTTCTGCATTAACTTAATGGTCCTTATCTGAATTGAATATTTGTAAAGTATTACTTTGATTAATTATAATCATTCATGAAAAAAAAATATTTGTTAGAATTTAATAAGATTCCTAGAAATGTATTTTAAGGATTGTATAATGTTAAAGACTTTTTTTTCTATGTGAATAATTTGAGACTTTGAAGTCTGCGAGAATTAAGCATTTCCTATAGATATGATGATTAATGATTAGTTGAAACATGAATTTGATAATTTTGATTTCTTAAGAATATCTTAAAGAATTTGAGTATTGATAGTAGACATTTTTTTTATTTGTAAGATATAATTAATAATTTAAAAGTTACAAGCTCAATACTTTGACACATGAATTTTAAGTTTGGTGTTTTGAATGATTTGTATATAATGAAGTAATTCTGTTTTTATGAAAAAAAAAAGAATATTTTAAATTGTAGGATAACTAAGATTTTTTTTGAAGCTTTAAATTAGAATTACTACTTAATTGGAATTAAAGATAATTTGTAATGAAAATGTACGAATAAAAGTGATGATTATGTAAAAGGATTTGTGTATGATTATTGATATTTGATATTTTAAGTGCTTGAGGAATTTAACAATTGATACTTTTGTGTATGATTTTAAAGTATAACCTTTTTTTTATGTTTTGAAGTACTTTAATCAAGATTTTTTTTATGAAGATTTTGTGTTAGTTGTAAACTTGTACAATTGGGACAATTATATGTATCAGGATTGGCCGAAATGTTATCTCCGTGCTTAAAACCCGCCTCTAGAGGGCGTTCTTTTTGTAAAAGGGAGAGTGTTTGATGAAACACGATCCCCTCAGACAAGTCCTGACCGAATCTCAGAGCGGAGCTGTTGTAAGCGAGCGAGATGACACTCGTGTAAACAATTTGTTGTTGTTATACAACCTGATCTCTTTTGTCTGATGACAACTGTAAATAATAATTTAGTGATTATTAACTAAGATAACAAAAAAGTAAGAATAAATGAACTGTTGTATGTGTGTGAAGAAGAAAAAAAATAGTAACAATAAATATGTATGTATATATATATGTATATATATATATATATATATATATATATATATATGTGTATGTGTGTGTGTTTGTGTGTATAATTTGGGAAGAAGTAATATTTTCCAATAAAAGGAAGCTCTACGTTTGTGACAAAAAAGGATATTAGTTTTTTTTGGAAGCAGTTTTAAATAAAGTTTTGGGAAAAGAAAATTTCTACTATAAAGCACTTATCAATGGATATATTATAGGTTAGATGTATATTAAAAATTTTGGATTTTTGTATTGACTCTAAATATAATAGGTTTTAAAATATTTTAAAGGGAAGATTAAAAGCAGCGAACAAAAGTTATTTGTATTTGACCATTATGTTACTTAAGACAAGATTATAATTTCAAGATTCATTTTATATAAACGTAGCTGCTATGTGTTTAAGACCGTGTTTTCCGAATGTCGTGTTTTAAAGTTTCTAAGACAATGTTATAGTATCGGAGTTTCATCTCGCGCTGTGATTTCACTGAAGAACTCATAGCATAAAGTGGTGGGGATCCTGTGTTATCAATTGAATTCAGTTTTAAAATATTTAAAGGGTGTAGGGTGGAGGCTAAGAGAGGGAAATACAAACTTAGGTGAGTCATGCTCGTTATTTAATCATATCTATAAATTGTGACATCAGTTGTCAAAAGTCTTAGAGAAATTTTTAGTGGTACTTGCATTTAAGTCAACCAACCGTATACTCTGAAACAGCCATTTTTACCTTAGAAGCACTAGGCTTAAAAAGAGAAGTTTTGCAGGATTTAACGCAACACAAATTTCGTTATATAACTTTAAAATAATAGTGAAGAAGGTAGCAATAATAGTCTTTACAGTAACGAATAAATAAATGATAAAAATAATCACCATAATAACATCAAGGTAATTCAATTTTGTGTCGAATAATCTAATTAAAACTGTGCAAATGAAAAAGTACCCGACTTGCAGCAGACAACAATGTCTTAAAATTGAGGTTTCTTAAGATTTCGTTTGGCTGCAGAAACTTTTAATAAGAAATGTTCTGCTTTTTTATTGTGATTTTTTCCCCTCAGGCTACTGCAGTGTTTAGTATTTTCCACTTGGATAAATAAAACAGTAATAGTATAAAGAATAAATGAAAATGTATTCGTAAAAAATGTTTCAATAGTTTTAGTCATGTAAATAAAATTACAAGAAAATTTTTCTTTTCATCACACTCAAAAGGATTGAGGTTTAAATAAGGTAAATATATTTATAAATCTTGATTAAATGGAGCATTACAATACCAAAATACACAGTAAAATTTCAAGTTATAGGAGTTGAAATATCGAGATGAAATAGTTGCACCAAAATAACTGGAAAACTATATGTTTCAGAGAAGAAAAGCACTTAAGGAGGAAAATTTTACTGTATTTTGTAGCATGAAAAACACATTATGGACAAATTTAGAATTTGTTATCAAAAGGACGAAGAGTCAAAAAAAAGTTTTTGAAAACTCTTTCCTTCATTAAGCACAAATTTGTATTTCATTTCTAAGCTACAGTGACTCAAAAAGGCAATTAGGATAAACCAAACTTTATATTTTTTGAAAAATCAACTGTTTAATTTTAACAAGTTGTATTTTCTACAATTAAATAATTTGAATATCTAATGACTATGTTAAATTAAAATAGCTCAATACTAATATAAGTTTTAAGTTTCAATTTTTTTTGTTTTAAAAAATTATACAACTCTTGTGTTCTAAATGACATTAGTGATCATTGCTGTATCTTGTGTTATAAATAGCCAATTATGGCAAATTTTCTATACAAAAAATTTTCTGATCTTAATTTGAAGCTCAAAGCTTGGTGTTTAAGAGCTACGGGATAGTATGCTTCGAAAAGTTTTTGAAATATCTGTTAACATTCAAAAACTTAAGATTCGTCAATGGAATCATAGAAATATTCGAAAAAAAAAATAGTTGAAATATTAAATGTAAGTAAATCTACAATTCATAATATTATTTCAAAGTACAAGATGACAAATTTTAGTTGAATGTAATCTTGAAGGTCCAAGGCGTTTTACTGAAAAAGAGAAACGATGAATCATTGAGAATACTGTTTGGATTCTTAAAACTAAGGCAGCAAATTTGACATTGGAAGTGTGTCAAAGGTTTAACAAGTCTGTGTAAATAGAAAGTGACCAAAACATTTTAAGAAAGAATAATTTTCATGGGTGAGTAATTAGAAGAAACTCCATTCATTAGTGATGCAAATGAAAGGCCCGACAACAATTTGTATAAAAACTTACATACAAAAGCATTTAGGCTCTTGTTATTGGTTATTAGAATTCCCCTCTCTACAAAGGGGCCTGGGTACTAGAAACTATTTGGGGTTCAAAATTTTTTTGTAAAGTAAAAAAGAATTACAAATAGGGACATATATTACCAATGATTGTTTATTTAATGCGTGATTTTGTTTCTTATGATGCATTAATTACTTCAGAAAAATTACAATTTTTTGCAATTCCTTTTTTATATGCTTAAAATATAGTAGGCGCATTTAAGCATTCTGTACACATTCTTGACCAATAAAATTTCTGTTAAGTTATTCGGGAATTCCCCGAATCAATTAGTTTAGTTTTTTATTAACGTCGCACTAGAAGCAACACGAGGGCTATTGGCGACGGACCTCGTAATTTTGAACCACGGTCAAGTGACGAGGACGACACCTGATCTAGCATCCCCTCTCCGAACATCCACACCACGCCAAAGGGAGGACTTTGGGCACCGAACAGATTTAACGTGCATCAGCCCCGGCTACACGGCGGGTCTTTGGCGGCCAAGGATCGAACCCGCGACTGAACGAAAATCGCCAGCCGCTAATCCACGACCTTAACCACTAGGCTACAGCGGCCCATTCCCCAAATCAAATAACAATAATTCGAGATAAAAACCAACGTTTTTAAAAACGACGTTTTTGTATGACAAAGTATATTAATTATCATAAATTAAATTCAAAACAAATACGTGATAAACACATAAAAAATTTAATTATAATTTCAATTTAATCAATCATTTATTGAATATTTTTTACTAAAAAATTTTACAGCACATACAAGCCCTTTCCTTCTTAGTTTCCAAATATTTTTGGATTACCAGATCTAACCGCGTGGATGTGAGGTGAGGCTAATTTGAGTATGATTGGCTAAGTGTAGATAAATTTACATGTATTACATGTCATACTCTTCTAGACCCAAAAACGTGGACAAAACGAACTTTACTAAAATATTACGAATGGAGCAAATAAAAGTTATGCATCTAATAATTTTTACTAATTCATGATTTAGAGTCAACATACCAATCATTTAAATTCTACTTTCTTAGTACTTCTGAAATGCTGTACATCAAATTCTAGAATACATAATTTTTAACTTTAAATTTTACTTAAAAAGACACATTTGTGAACGTATTAAAAAAATTCGTAATATAAAATCAAAACAAGCATTTGAAAGGTTGTAAGTCATTCTATTAAAACTGGGAACCAGAATTCAGAAAAAATTATTGTGATATGACATGGCGCTAAACATTGGAAACTTTCTTTCTTGCGAATGATTACTGACTAAAAGTCAGCAACCCTTACTATCTCGGAGATAGTAAAGGGGAGAGAAAAGTGAAGAGTTTTACAATACATCATGCGTAAAAAGTTTAGAAAAGTTTTAGTAGAGAGTGAAAAGTTTTATTATACATCATGCTGTGTATGGGGGAAATCCCGATGTTCCCCGAGGGGGAAAGAAACTTTTCCCTCAAAGCCCCGAGTGGAAGGGATATTTTGACTTATTAAAATTATTGAAATATTAGTTAAACTGGTCGCAAATGTCTAAATATTGCATTGTTAGGCAAGTAAGAACGATTCCCAAAGTTTCAAAGTTCTAGCTTGATGGGAAGTTGGTTAAATTAGTGATCGAAAATTTGATGACACCCCCCCCAAGAGAAATTCAGAATAATTCGATATAAAAACCAACGTTTTTAAAAACAACGTTTTTATATGGTGGCAAAGTTTATTAGAGAAAATTATTGAAATATTAGTTAAAACTGTTAGTTATTTTTAATTTTAAAATTCACTTAAAAAGAGACATTTGTGAGAGTATTAATAAATTCATAATACTCATAAAATCAAAACATGTATTTGAAAGTTTGTAAGTCATTCTATTAAAAAAGAATGGGAGCCAGAATTCAGAAAAAATTATTGTGATAAGACATGGCGCCAAATATTGGAAACTTTCTTTCTTGCGAATGATTACTGACTAAAAATCAGCAACCCTTACTATCTCGGAGATAGTAAAGGGGAGATAGTATCTCCCCTTTGTGAGTACAAAAGGTTTAGGATACGAGTACTTCATGAGGCGTGGGGAGTGCCCGGTGCTCCCAGAGGGGGAAAGAAATCTTTTCCTCAATCCTAAAAGCGCCGAGGGAAAGAATATTTTGACTTATTAAAATTATTGAAATATTAGTTAAAACTTGTCGCAAACGTCTAAATATTGCATTGTTAGGCGAGTACGAACGATTCCCAAAATTTCAAAGCTCTGGCTTGATGGGAAGTTGGTTAAATTATTGATCGAAAATTTGATGACACACACACTCACATACACACACACACCAAGTGAAATTCAGAAAAGCGTTGTAAAATAACCACTCGCACCATCATAGTATTAGTTTGAAGATTGTCGAAATTCATAGATTCACTAAAAATGCTTACGATGAAATGAACTTTACGTTATACTGACATCGATATGAACGTTGTCAAGTTTTCATGAGTAAAAGTACATTGTTTTAGTTCTTGATTATGTTGGGGTTCCCATAATCGCGGGCCTCTGGTGCATAGCATCTGCAGCACCCCACAGATGGTCGGCCCTGAGGGTTATATTTGTGGAAAAGAGCAAGTATATTATTTCTGGACGAAATGGAAACCAAATGAATGATTGAAACCTAATACTAAACCTGATGAAGTTGAATCTTTCTCAGAAACACATTGCCGTTAGCCAAATGATCTAGGGCTGTATGAATGCTGTTAGATTTAGAAATCTTTATTTAATTTATTAAATAATGGTCGTATTTGCTTACCTAAATACTTAAAATATAATTTGAAACAATGTGCTCAAAAATGGGAATGCTATAAAATTTCAAAATTTTTTAAGATAATTCCCAAAATATAAGAGTCATATGAGCAGATTTTAGACTAATTGTCCACATATCAATAACAATAATCATATAGTAGTGAGTGTTAGTCCTGTGGACTCTTTACTCATATTGATGTAGAAGCCTTGAATATTTTTAATATTAAACAAACATATTAAAAATGTGCTTTAATGCACATATGAATTAAAAAAAAAACACGAATGAAAGGAAACGGAGAAGATAGGAAAGTGAATGAATTATTTACATTGAGGATGAGATTTTTTTAAGAGATTAAAATTTTTTTTTGACTAATCTCATCGTAAGATAAAATTATGAAATTTTATGTCATTTTTTAATATCATTTTTACCCCTCCTCCTCAATGCCTTTGATAAACTATGTCTAATTATCAGCAAGAGGAGAATATTAATTTATATGGTTTTTTTTTTGATTTGTTATCATTATTTATGTAGAATTACAATAGTAATAAATACAATATTAATTAAAAAAAAATTCTGAGGATATGAAAGTAGAAGAAGGAAATAAAAGGTAAATAATTCGATATAAAAAACAACGTTTTTATATGGTGGCAAAGTTTATTAGAGAAAATTATTGAAATATTAGTTAAAACTGTTAATTATTTTTAACTTTAAAATTTACTTAAAAAGAGACATTTGTGAGCTTATTAACAAATTCATAATATTCATAAAATCAAAACATGCATTTGAAAGTTTGCAAGTTATTCTATTAAGAAAAAAGGGGAACCAGAATTCAGAAAAAATTATTGTGATAAGACATGGCGCCAAATATTGGAAACTTTCTTTCTTGCGAATGATTACTGACTAAAAGTCAGCAACCCTTACTATCTCGGAGATAGTAAAGGGGTGATAGTATCTCCCCTTTGTGAGTACCTCATGCTGCGTGGGGAGTGCCCGGTTTTCCCAGAGAGGGAAAGAAAATTTTTCCTCAATCCTAAAAGCGCCGAGAGGAAAGAATATTTTGACTTATTAAAATTATTGAAATATTAGTTAAAACTTGTCGCAAACGTCTAAATATTGCTTTGTTAGGCGAGCACGAACGATTCCCAAAATTTCAAAGTTCTAGCTTGATGGGAAGTTGGTTAAATTAACGATCGAAAATTTGATGACACACATACACACACACACAAACACCACACATTACCGCACCAAGTGAAATTCAGAAATGTTTTGTCAAATCTGATATAAACCAACGTTTTTAAAAAACAACGTTTTATATAGTGGCAAAGTTTATTAGGAGAAAATTATTGAAATATTAGCGAAAACTGAGCATATTATTTTTAACTTTAAAATCTACTTTAAAAAAGAGACATTTGTGACAGAATTAAAAATTCATAATACTCATAAAATAAAACATGCATTTGAAAAGTTTGTAAGTCATTCTCATTAAAAAAAATGGGAACCAGAATCTGTGAAAAATTATTGTGATAAGACATGACGCCAAATATTGGAAACTTTTCTTTTATGAATGATTACTGATTCAAAGTCAGCAACTCTTACTATCCGAGATTGTAAGGGGAGATAGTATTTCCCTTTATGAGCACAAAAGGTTTACGATAACCTCATGCGTGGTGTGGAAATTGGTGGTTCAGAGGGGAAAGAAATTTTTTCCTGCAATCCTA
>BMAW01029858.1:56127-66565 GCA_019974015.1 Nephila pilipes | reverse complement strand
TTAGTCTTCGCAACAGGATCCCGAAACAATGAGGAGGCCCATTAATGGGTCTTCCGAGATGTAGGACACCTCCCAATAAAGTAGGTGAAGAGTGATTTCTGGAGAAAGCGTATCCGGATCCGGGTGGCAACCTACTCGAAACGCCTCACTAACCTTTATTTTCGCAAGAAAAGGAAACGTTCACTGAAATCGAAAATGAATAAAACATTGGGTCAACTAGTGATAACCAGGGAGGTTAAGCATCTGTCAAAATTCTGGGTTAGTCGATTGCGATTCAATTCTGGCCATCCGATTTTATTTTTACAACTAGCCGAAATATCCGGTATGGCACGGAAGTAAAATTTTATTCCGTAATTGAAACAAATTCCAGATGATAAAAGTTTTCCTCGAGTCTCTAACCATTTTTTTTTTAAAAAAAATATCAATAAAGCTTTAAAGATACATTACGAAAGAAAGAATTAGCGTCAAATCTCTGCTATATAATTTTTTTTTTAAAAAAAATTGAAAATATCAAAAAATTTTACGGTTACTAAAAATATTTATGAAGAGAGTTAGACGAAAAGGCCTAACACATGGAAAAGATTCAGATTTTCAGCATATTTAATATTACGGTAAGATTTTGCATGGAATCAAAATTAAAAGTAATGGCAATTCAATGCAATACCATAATCGCTTGGTCATAAAACATGCCAAGCAAGAAACTGAATTAAGAAGATTTTAGTTTTTATTAACGTCGCACTAGAAGCAACACGAAGGCTATTGGCGACGGACCTCGTAATTTTGAACCACGGTCAAGTGACGAGGACGACACCTGAGCTGGCACCCCCTCCCCTAACTTCCACATCACGCCAACGGGAGGACTTAGGGCCCCAACAGATTTAACGTGCATCAGCCCCGGCTACACGGCGGGTGTTTGGCGGCCAAGGATCGAACCCGCGACTGAGCGAAAACCGCCGGCCGCTAGTCCACGACCTTGACCACTAGGCTACCGCGGTCCTGAATTAAGAAGATACAAGTAATATAAAAAAAAATTTAAGTCAATTCCTACTTAAGTCAACAAAGAAAATTTTTATTTTAGTTACTTTTTATTAAATAATTACAATTAATATAAATATGTTTATACATATGACAGAATCACAATATTAAGTGAGAAAAGAATTTTTTTTTCCAGCGATCTACACGCTACGTCACTGACGGTCATAAATTTATATCCTGCTAAATATCTTATAAAAGAGAAATTTCTTTTTCCCATATAAAACTAAAATTAATTATTTGAAAATCAAATAAAAAAATTTTATGCTTCGATCCGAAGGCATGAAGATTCTACGCAGACGCTCTACCAACTATGCCATTGTGAGATGAATAACGTAGTAGAAGCATTGACTTGTTTCTTAATTCATCCGGTAAGTTAAATGGTTGGAATGCAATTCAGCCCAACCACCCTTGGCGACAGGAATTATTAGGCGGTATTTTGCCAAATGTGGCTCCCCTGGTTTGCTTCGCGGACTTTACATTCAGCCAAAAAAAATCGTCAAGTTTGGCAATTTTTAAAATCGCGCCGAGTGGTTGGGCTAAACTGCATTTTCACTAATCAAATGAATTAATATCAGAAAAAGATGTATTAACATCAAGTGTCATCCACTACAAGTTTAAAAAAATGTATTTGGACTTGAGTGGATGAATAAAAAGTATTTTATTATCGATTGAAAATTTTGAAAAAGATATATATAGAGAGAGAGTGTGAGCTAATGGTAGGAATTTAAAATAAAAAGTACTTCCTTAAGAGCAAAAATTAATTAAGGAATCTGTGGTATCACATTTTGTTCCTGAATCTCGAAAATATTATTGAATATTATGTAAAGCAACAAACAAATCACAAAAATCCCCACAAACAAATCATTAAAATTATTCATCGATCGTGGGAAAGTTGATTAAGTGGATTTTACGAGCGCATAAATTAAAGAATAAATTGGTACCGTACCAGGCGATAAGAAGGAACTCTTTACTGTGAACTACAGAATGGGAAAAATTAGAAAGTTATTTCTAAGTGAAATCATAACATGCTTAAATGAGCGTAATTAAATAATTATCTCGTTACTAACGAATGCAAGGACCAACAGTGACACAGCGAACAACACACGATTAATAAAATCACAGGAAAACGCGAATGCTCTTGGTGACGGACCGCATAATTTTGAATCATGGTCAAATAACGAGGACATCTAAGGTGGCACCCACACTCTCCAGAATTCCGAAAAATTCCAAAATTAAATATCTAATACTTCGAAGCTAGTTAACCCCGCCCCCACAATGAGCCCGCGACTCTATTCCATTTTCATTCTTTTTTTTTTTTTTTTTTTTTTCCAATTTGCGCCTCTGATTTAAAAAAGGTCTAAGGAATTCTCTCCCATATTTTCCTTCAACTAACACTCGGAGACTTTCATATGATGTTATTTGACTTGAGTACCTCTCCCCATAAACGAGTCGGAGCTTGTGCACATTAGAATGGATAAATCAAAGTGTATTGATTGATTTGTTTTATTAACGCCGCGCATTGCAAGCCACACGAGGGCTATTGGCAACGGACCTAGTAATTCTGAACCTCGGTCCAAGTTGAGGTGAGTGAGCGAGCGAGTGAATGTAAAGGTTACTGGCGCAAGAGCCAGATGTGGATAAGCTGCGCCAAACAAGATTTAACTGTGGTCTAAGGATGAAAAAACTGAAGAAAAGACAAAAATTGGTTGACAAGAAGGAGGGTCGAAAAAAGAGAAGGATCGCTAGGATATCCCGGGAGTCGCAACCCGTGTTTACCAATGACAGTAAACTCCATAGGAAAGAAAAAGATCACCAGGGTGCCTCGGGGTCATGATGCCCGTACTTACCTGAAGAAGATAAGTCCCCGAGGTCCTCTGATATAATCCCCAGGAGCAGGATGCCCGGCTATACCCCCAGACGCTGTGTACCCATTTTAGTCGCCTCTTACGACATGCATGAGCTACAGTGGCACTATTTCTCTCATTCCCGGTCACGTCAAAGGACGAGGACGTATCCTGACCCTCCATGCCAACAGGAACACTAAAAGCATCGACAGATTTAACGTGATTCAGCCCGTGATTCAGGGAGTCTTTAATGGCATCAGGTATGAAACGTACGATGCTAAGAAATCAACGTCGGCCGCGAGGTCGTGACCAAGACATCAAGACTACAGCGGCCATTATACTTCTCAATATCATTATTAATTCTCCTTATTTTAAAACTCGATTCTCCATTGAAATTTTAAAATCTCCCTGATTAAAAAAAATCAGATTTTCTTCCTCTCTAGATAGTCGCGGTAACCTAATGGTCATGGTCACGAACTCGAGGCCACCTGGGAGCAATCATTAGACAGAAGGTTTAGTTTTTTGTTGATGTCGCACTAGAAGCAACACAAGAGCTATTGCGGACGGACCTCGTAATTTTGAACCTCGGTCAAGTGACGAGGACGGCACCTGAGCTGGCACCCCCTTTCTCCTAACTTCCACACTACCGGGAGGACTTTGGGCCCGACATAGTTAACGTGGCCCCCGGCTACTCGGTGGGTCCTTAACGGCCAAGGCTTGAACTCGCGACTGAATGAAAATTGCTGACCACTATTCCGAAACCATGACCACTAGGCTACCGCGGCCACATCATTAGACAGAAATACAACCGGATCGTTACAGGTTTAAAGCGATTCCTGCTTTAAAGCGTTTATTGAATTCAAAGAATTCCCTCCCCCTCCACAAAAAAAAAGTTGAGAGTTCGTGGTTCCTGAGGGAGCATGAGCGTAATGGCAATGTTTGATGACGCAAAAGTCAGATGTCGTCACGTTGCGGCAAACAAAGTTTAACTGTGATTCAGATTTCTGAAAAAATGAAAAACAGGTGAAAGTTGGTTGACAAGAAAAAGGATCGAAAATACAGCATCCATTGGGCATCCTGGGTGTGCGTCAACCGTGTTCTCCAAAGACAGTAAACCTCACGGGAAAGAAAATTATTCGTAGGGTGACTCGGGGTCGTGATGCCCGTGCTAAAGAAGGTATGGTTGATTTGGTTTATTAACGTCGCCCTAGAAGCAACGCTAGGGCTATTGGCGACGAACCTCAGTCAAGTGACGAGGACGACACCTGAGCTGGCACTCCCCTCCCCTAACTTTCACACCACACTAACGGGAGGTTAACTTGCATCAGCTCCGGCTACACCGCGGGTCTTTAGTGGCATCAAATCTTGAACCCAAGCCTCAACGAAAACCGTCATCCGCGAGTCGATGCCTTAACCACTAGGCTACCGCGGCGACCCTAAAGAAGGTAAGCCCCAGAGGAATGGATGATAAGGAGTCACTGTTCCTGAACTTCAATAACATTGAGAACCCCTGGGTCACTGTAATTAGTAGGAGGGGGGGGAGGTCCGAACTTTCTGAATATCTCTCCTCGGCTGCGTCACTTACCCTTCGAGCGAACGAAACCAGAGGTAGCAAACGTGTAACGGCCACGTGCCGTGAAAACTTGTTACTATTGTTCACGTCATCGAGTCTGCATGAATAAAGAAAGTCGAGCAGAAAAAAAGAAACAAGTGTTCGAAGCGTCTGCTTCTAAAATTAATGCGCGGATATTGCCCTGGCGAAGGTTAAAAAGCAGCCCAGTCTTCAAGGCACAGGTTTTCCTGGAAGTCAAGTCTTCCTATCACAGGAAATTTCTACCCTTTCCATCGGAAGTGAGTGCCGGATGAACAGACGACTTTGGGTCGGTCTTTAAATATAGCCCGTTGCACGATACAGTGTAAATAGTAACCAGCGTCCCAAGACAAGTTCATTGATGGTCCATCAACACCCGACAGGATGCCATACGCAGTATCGCGCTTTTATCGGGTGTGTTGACAACGTGAAGTCGGGATGACAGAAATTCGAAAGGGTTCTCGTATCCTTCCTATTGCGATTGATAATGCGGCTCTTAATGTATACAATGATAAAAAAAAAATATCGATATAAATAAGATTTAGAGCGTAATTGGCTCCATGTGGATTGGAACGGATTTGTTTATTTTTTCTGCCAAGGGGAATATATTTATTGATACAGGATTTCCAATAAAAAATACTGAAAGGGTTTGAAAAAATAACCATTCGTTTTCGGTGTTTACCTTTTTTCGTAAGTTATAGAACTGGGATGAGCAAAAGGTCAATTACAACTGCAATCTGGGTTCAGTAGTATCTCCTAATAAGAGATGCTCACCGGAATTTTTGTCTCTTTAATAGAGGTAGACCTTTCTTTAAAGGGTTCTCTTACTACACAAAATTTAATTTAATTAGAAATTCAAGTTGTATCAAGCTTTAAATGAGAGAGAATGGTACACAAGTGAGTGAATGTAAAGTTTGTTGGCGCAAGAGCCTGATAAGGCTATGCTGCGCCAAACAAGATTAAACTGTGGTCTAGACGTGAAGTTGAAAAAAGACGAAAAGTGGTTGACAAGAAGGAGGGTCGAAGATAGAGAAGGATCGCTAGGGTATGAATGGTATATAAATGAGTAATATTGTCACAGATATTTATTTTGAATTTGAAGTTAATGAAAATTCGTAGTTAAATAAGTTTAATTATTACAAAATGCATTAAAAACGAACAATAGAGTTTTATATTTAAAGAAATTTATCGAAAATAATCTGTTGTACGGTTTTGTTTGAAAGTCTGTGCATTGCAAGCATTTTTTGCCACGTGGATATCAAAGTCATTGATGATCTTTTCACTCTCTGTCATCAATAATTATGAATCTTTTTTATGAATTAGGCGTATTTAAAGGTATTTGTATAGTTTCTTTAATGTCATACTTTTTCATTTGGCTCATTTCCTCACTGTTTCCAAGCTACTTTTTGTTAAAGATCACATCATCAACTACACTTGGAATAAGATTTTAAGCCCCCATCGATGTCTTCAATACACAAGTTTTCATTGGTTTCTAAATATTCTTACATTACATATGAGCCCTGCCACTGATTTTGACAAGTTCAACTAATTCATTTTCATCAGTAGATATTTCATGAACTCGAAACTGGAATTTTAAAGCTTGCTTCTAATTGATCCCTGTCTTGGAAAGCTTCACAACTTACTAATACTGTTTTCTTCCACCTACTGAGAAAAGCAAGAATAATGGAATTTTGAGTTCTATTTTGGGAAATATCGTTTTGATTGCACCGAATTTTACTTTTCCCTGGTCTACTTTCCCCTGCTTCCTTTTCGAAAAGCAGTTTTTAATAGAGAGAAATTAACTTTATTCATTTCTTTTGTCACAAAACAATCTTTCACATAGATTTAGTTTTTATTAATGTCGCACTAGAAGCAAAACGAGGGCTATTGGCGACGGACCTGGTAATTTTGAACCATGGTCAAGTGATGAAGACGACACCTGAGCTGGCACCCCCTCTCCTAACATCCACACCACTCCACGGGAGGACTTTGGGCCCCGAACAGATTTAACGTGCATCAGCCCCGGCTACACGGCGGGTCTTTGGCAGCCAAGGATCGCACCCGCGTCTGAACGCAACCCGCCGGCCGCTAGTCCACGACCTTGACCACTAGGCTACCGTGGCCCATCTTTCACAGAGAACAAACTTGCCTTTGAAACATCAAACGATTACTAAAATATTTCGAAATTTTAAAGACGTAGTATTACAAAAGGGTGCTCGAGTTATAACCATAACCATTCGAGCTTATATTAATATCGTGACTTTTTTTTTTTTTTGCTATCTGAAAGCGTGTTCCGTATTTGGATGCTGTTCTGAAACATTAGAAAACAGAATGAATTGAAACCTATCAAGTGATAACACAACGCAAGCAAGGTATTACTACAAAATCGATATTACTCGTATTTCTGAAGGGATACCTAGATGTAAGGCGATTGACTGATTACACAAAGATTGACGTATCGATTTGCTGAGGGATAGGAAATTTACAAGATTGAATGTAGATTGTACTACCAAGGTCAAAATAGTCAAGCAGTAGTCAAAAGAAATAGTACTTCGATATGAGTAGCCATTCATAAACCACCAATTTCATTGTGTGCACAATAAGCCTTAAATGTTAATCTAATTTCACATAAAAATGCTCATTTAATTAAATGAAATGGATATTTTATGTTGATAATTTTCTGCGTCTCTCGAAAGACTTGATCGTTTTATTTTGTTAACGTCGCATTAACGAAGCAGTTTAGTTTTAGTTTAGTTTTTTTTATTAACGTCGCACTAGAAGCAACACGAGGGCTATTGGCGACGGACCTCGTAATTTTGAACCACGGTCAAGTGACGAGGACGACACCTGAGCTGGCACCCCCCTCTCCTAACATCCACACCACTCCAACGGGAGGACTTTGGGCCCCGAACAGATTTAACGTGCATCAGCCCCGGCTACACGGCGGGTCTTTGGTGGCCAAGGATCGAACCCGCGACCGAACGAAAACCGCCGGCCGCTAGTCCACGACCTTGACCACTAGGCTACCGCGGCCGCATTAACGAAGCAATGCAAGAGCTACTGAACAACGGACCTCGTGTTTTCCGCTGTCAAGTGACTAGGATGACTGCAGAAATAACACCGAACTCTCTCGACTTCCACGCCCATCGTGATGACTTTGCATACAAGCAGATTTAAAATGCATCAACCCCTCTATACTTCGATGGAATCAGGACTCGCACTCACGTCTCGATGGAAATAACACCCGCAATGAGTTCGCGACCGTGACCATTCGGATACCACAGCCTACAAACTACGGGGGAGCGATATGTCACGTATTAAAATAAATAATAATGTTAAGTGTTTGAAACCTAATCCGTCAGTAATATGATCCGTACAACCCCCTATTGATATTGTCACTTGTTTTAACAAATTCTTTTTATTCCTTTTTAATTACGGAATTTGTATTGTTGAATGTGCGCCATTTTTTTTAAAGTGAGAGTTGCACAATATTATAGACTTTAACTTTGCATCTTTCCCCGTCACAATCACTGCTTCGCTTCAACGTCAATGTTTCATTAGCTCTCGCCTCGGTAGGAGTCTTCGAAACACTTCCTAGAAACATCGCTGTTTCGTGGAATAGTCACCACTTCTTGTCACCGTCCATTAGTGAAATATAATCCAAAATCAATGAGTGATTGGAGAATAAACTAAATTAACAAGGTGATTCAATATACACTAAAATGAATAAGATAATATATAATTAAAATGTTACAGGATATAGTGACAGATATTCTGAAAGTAAATGGATATTGAAACCTATTATCAGACTGGAGCTAATATAATGGAACCTATTATTTAAGAGTAACAGTTTGTCTGCGCACACCTTTGAACAAGAATTGAAAAGAAGCGCCTTCTTAAACTCAGATTTTCCATTCATAACTGTGTAGTGATTATGCTTTTTTTTATATAGTGAGTGAATGGCGAAGAGTCAGCCATAGCCATGCTGTGCCAAACAATGTAAAGCTGTGGTCTCAACGTGAGAAAAAAAAAATTGATTAGTTTTTGCTTAGTTTCTTTTTTATTAACGTCGCACTAGAAGCAACACGAGGGCTATTGGCGACGGACCTCGTAATTTTGAACCTTGGTCAAGTGATGAGGACGAATCTAGATGTGCGTAATAATTGAAAAAGATAAAAATTGGTTGACAAGAAGAAGGGTCGAAAATAGAGAAGAACCGCTAGAGTATTTCAAGGAACACGACACTCGTGTTTACCACACACAGCAAACCCCATGGGAAAGAAAGATAACTAGAGTGCCTCGGGGGCATGAAAAAGAAAGCAAGTCCCTGAGGTCCCCTGATATAATCCTCAGTGGCAAGGTGTCCAGCTATATCCCAGACACTGGACCCATTTTAGTCGCCTCTTACAATATGCATGAACTATAGTGGAACTATTCTTTCACATCCGGTCACCACACGGGTAGCTTTGTTTATATAATCAAAAATATAAAACAAGCTGCAAAAAATTTAACAAATAAACTATTTTATATATTATCACAAGACATGAACGACTTGCATATTAATATTATTCGCCAATGGATGCCAGTTTTAATCTCACGACATTGTCTTTCAACCTCGCTTGAACATCTGAGAGTTTACTCTTCACTGAATTTCAAGAAGTTCTCATCGAAAAACAATAGCTTAATCCTTCGTGGACGAGACGTGTTTGAAAAACTTGGAATGTGAATTTTACATAGATTTTATCGCTAGACTACATACGATAACACCGGTCCTATTTGTTCCAACTAAGCAAGCAACAGAGCATTGTGAATTTGCTTTTTTTCTCTCTCATCCAAAGAAATAATTGATTGCATCCAGGATTTAACCGAATGAATCACTACTTAAAAAGAAAACCTTTTTATTATTATTATAAGAAACGAAAATCTCTTACAATATGACGGGATAATTGCTTTAGTTATTTTTGTTACTACTGGCACAAAAACTTTCCGAGTGATCTAGATTACGGATTCAAATGCGCTTTGTGTTCCGAGCTGCATCAAGATTTACGGCTGCTGTCTTCTTTTTTTTTTTTTTTTTTTTTTTTTTTTTGTTGTTTGTTTGTTTGAAATGTCCAGTGATAAAAGAAACCGCTTTTCGGAGAAGTTTCATGTTATTCCACGGTATTTTTAAAAATTTCTGTTATGTTCAAGGATACCTGTTTCCTTATTTAATGTTTATTGGTCGTTTTTCAGGCTGCCTGTTTCTGGCACGACAAAAGGTCCACTAAACACGGCAAAATACGCCAAGTAATTTTGAATCATGATTAGAGGTCGAGTGCGATACTATAGTTGGCACTCTGTATCCATGCTCCACTAATGGAAGGACTGGATCTTGAGAGTGAATTATTGTGATAGTGGGTGATTGATTGAGCTGAGGTGGGATCTCCCTCTCTAAACTTGCGCACCACGCCAAGGAGAGGATCTGAGACCAGATCAAACAGAACCAAAGACAGGACTAAACGTGTATCAGCCCCGCTACACGGTGGATCTTCAGTAACATCAAAACTTGAACCTACGGCTCAACAAACGCCGACTGCAAGTTCGTGATTATGACCGCTAAGCTAACGCGTCACTTTTTAGTGAGTGAGAGTTTGGGCTCATAGCGGAAGAGCCAAATCTAGCTCTGCGCCAAGTTTTAGTTTAGTTTAGTTAGGCTATTGGTGACAGATCTCATAATTTTGAGTCTTGGTCAAGTGCCTAGGACGACACCTGAGCTTGTAACTTCCATACCCCGCCAACAGGAGGAGTTTGGGCCCAGACAGATTTTATGTGAATCAGCCCTGGCTACATGGCGGGTCTTTAGTTGCCAAGGCTCGAACCCGCGATTCAACGAAAACCGCCAGCCACGAGCCCGAAACCATGACCACTAGACTACCGCGGCCTGAGCTCTGCGCCATGTATAACTGTAATCTAGAAGCAAGAAATATGG
>BMAW01029858.1:38428-55102 GCA_019974015.1 Nephila pilipes | reverse complement strand
TTTTTTTCGCAAGAAATCTTTTTTGTTGCGAGTAAATAGCGATACACTGCTTTCTGAATCATCGACTCGTTGCTGTTTTTGCTCCATCGAAAGCAATCGCGGCACCCACTTGGAAAAAACCTTTTTCACTTCACTTCAAAACACCTTTTTCAGTAAATATACTTCCGTATGATATCTGTGTCATCTCAGCAATCTCACGGAGCTTCACTTTACGATCTTTCATTATAATTTTTGTCACCTCACTCACATTTTCCGGTGTAACGGCTTCCACAGGTCTACCCGAGCGTTCCGCGTCATTTGTGTCGGTACGACCACGTTTAAACTCGGCAAACCACCGACAAATCGTTGCTTTGGATGGACAAGAGTCCGGGTAACATTTTTCAATCCATTGTTTCGCTTGCACGGTGTTTTTACCCATTAAAAAACAATGTTTTATCAGAACCCGAAACTCGGTTTTTTCCATTTTTTAAACAAACTACAAAACGACTTTACTCCAACCTCGCTAACTCAGCTGTTTCTGGTCCGATCGACTTAACATTTTGACACGTTTCAAGCAAAGGTTAGTACTCTAGAAAGACCTGGTTACTGGTTTACTACGAGCGCCATCTCTGGGTTAGTCTCGGGAGTTATTGATTGATGTGTTATATACATCTAACTCTACATTTGATTAGTTGATCAGAATAAAAGTCGCATTGGAGACTATTCAAAGGCTATGAACTATTGAACTCGTAATTTTGAACCACAGTCAAGAGTCACGAACGACACCTGAGCAAAAAGCATCTTTCTCTTAACTTCCACATCACACCAAGGAAGAACTTTAAAGGCTAGTTTTATTTATCATGCAGCAGCTACTGTGATGACACAGGATAGGTCTTAAATGGATCGATTAATTTAGCTTATTGACGTCCCACTCAAAAGCAATACGAGGGCAATTGTCAACGAACCGTGCAATTTCGGATCATGGTCAAGTTACGACGACGGTATCTGAAACAGCAACTCTTTCTCCAAACTTCCTCACTACGCTTGAGTGATATTATTTTAATGGCGCAAGAGTCAGACGTGGCTATGCTGCGCCAAACAAGGGAAAACTGTGATCTAGACGTTTGGAAAAGTTGAAAATAGATATAAATTGGTTGACAAGAAGATGGGTCGAAAATAAAGAAAGATCGCTCGGTATCCCGGGTGAGCTTCAGTTTTTACTGAAGACAGTAAACCCCCGGGAAAGAAAAATATCATGCGAATTCCACGGCTTTTTGACCTCACCAATGCGAGAATTTTGAGCTTTACTGATTTAACGCATATCGGCCTCTCTACATGACAAGTTTTTCGTTGACCAGGATTCTAACATGCGACTCAATTTGAGCATCGCCGTCCAAGAGGCTCACGACCACGGCCACTTGTTTCTGCAGCTTCCAAAAGTATGCAATAGATTTTAATATTTTTATAAATACTTCTATCACAGTCTGTTTGCAATTCAAAATTCCTGTTATAGGGTAATCGCAAACTAAAAAATATGTCCTTTCCCTTTTTCACAACTGAAAATAAGTTTAAATGCGTGAAAAGGCTTATTATCGAGATTAGAGATTTATTATTATTATTATCATCATCCCCCGTAAATATATTCTTTCAACAGCAGATTTATTTAATTTAAAAGGAGGCTTGAAATAAATATTCGAGTCAAATTAATTTTTGAAAACTATTTCCAATAAATAAAAGGCAAATTACAAAGTGGGAACTCAATAATGAAAATCAACACATTTTTTGAAAACGAATATTTAGACGCAAAAGCATTGTAGAAACAGGGAATCAAAGGAAAGAAATATGATGTAAATATCGAACTAAATATGAAAAAAAAAAAAAAAATACGTATTTTTTTTAAGAATATATGTGAAAGAAAAACTATATAAAAAGCTCGTTTACAAAAAAGAAAAAGGCGTTGTTCCGAGAGCATTTTATGGAACTCCATGAACAAATGGGTTTTTTTAAACTTTTTACCACAAATTTGCTTCAGTTAAATGTTTTACCTCTGATATCAGAGATATCAGAAATAAAATATCAAAACTTTCATATTTTATTAAAGTGTAGAATGTTTTTTTTTTTTAATCTATGTTACTACATTTGCAAGTGAGTGAGTGTGAGTGAATGTAAAGTTTATTGGCGCAAGAGCCAGATATGGTTATAAGCGCCAAACAAGATTTAACTGTGGTCTAGACGTAAAAAAATTGAAAAAAAGACAAAAATTGGTTGACAAGAAGGAGGGTCGAAAATAGAGAAGGATCGCTTGGGTAACCAGGGGGCGCGTCACCCGTGTTTACCAAAGACAGTAAACCCCATAGGAAAGAAAAAGATCACTAGGGTGCCTCGGGGGTCATGATGCCCGTACTTACATTTTGAAGGCAAGCCCCTGAGGTCCCCTGATATAATCTCCAAGGGCAGGTTACCCATTTGAATTGCCTCTTACGACATGCATGAGCTACAGTGGGACTATTCTGTCATCCCCGGTCATCACACGGGTGTAATACATTGCAAATTATATTCGTTAATGTTGGAAACAGAATCCAAATTCAAACAAATTTTCAAGGACAAAAATTGTATCCTATATTAATATCCTATTTCGACTTTATAAACGTGCTGACATTATACATCCCTTGGTTTGCACGGTGCTCATTTTACACTGTTTTTAAATAAGGAAAAATAAAATTACTCAGGGTTTCATTTTCATTACCTCTCTTTTACATTATACCAATTATTAATTTAATGAGTATCGTGTTATTGCAGTATCTGCTTGCAACAGAAATGTCTGGCTGCACTCTCTGTCACGTATTTTATATCATCCAAAAGTAGATGGAATGTGATTATCGAAGTGGAAAATGTAGCCAATAGCTCAATTAGTGAAGCAGTTCATATGAGAAGCATCGATGAATTTTTTGCTTATGACTCGTATACCGATGTTACACCTGCACGACGACTGAAAAGGAGAATTCTAGATTTAAAAAAAAAAAAAAAATTGAAGGATATAGTTAAGTTGATTTTTATTTATGTTTGAGTTGTAGTTGCTATGATGGTTATTTATGATTGAATTCTTTTACTGTTTTTAATAATGCAAAACATTGCAAACACCTGTTCATGATTTTTGTTGCTTTTATTTGAAAGGAACATTGCTGATTTCTATTTATATCTTTTAATACCGGATATTGTTAATTTATTTTTTTTCATTTTCAAAAATAAATTGCAAAAAAACATGAGTATTAAAGTGTCCACAGAAATTGATCAATCCTTTTTTTTTCATGGAGTTCTCATTTCGTTTTGCACAGTGTAGGAAACATATTCAGAGACACATTGAAGTTTTTAGTTTAGTTTAGATTTTTTTATTAACGTCGCACCAGGAGCAACACGAGGGTTACTGGCAACAAACTTCGTAATTTTGAACCTTGGTCAAGTGATTAGGACAACACTTGTGCTGGTACCCCTCTACTAACTTCCACACCACTCTAACGGGAGGACTTTGGGCCCCGACGGATTTAACGTGCCTCAGCCCCGGCTAGAGACGCATAGAAGTGAACACAATGGTTTCTAAACTCATTATTTACAGAATATCAAAAATATAGTTTGGCAAGTAAAGCTCATAACAATTACTCTAATCGGGACAGAATAGTTGAAATTTTTTTAGCAATTTCACAACCTCAACTGCTACCCGAGATTTCCGTATTCTAACAGATCGTATGGCTACAATTCTGCAATTCCAATAACCGATGTGAACCCCTGTAAAAAAATCACCTGCGTCATTGTGACACAATTCCTTCAATATTTAGCTCCACAGCTATCTCTATGTCTAATTAAGTAGTCAACAAATTCGAAAGACCCACCATGTAGCGTGGCTGAGGCACGTTAAATCTGTTGGGCCCCAAAGTCCTCCCGTTGGCGGGGTGTGGAAGTTTGGAGACGGAGGTGTCAACTCAGGTGTCGCAATCGTAATTCAACCGAGGTTCAAAATTACGTGGTCCTTAAATCCATTGTATTTAAAGTAACGCTTGTTTCAATAAATAGTACTAACTGTCTTTTAAGCAAGTGGTTGGGATGTGATTGTTTATTAAAGTCGCTCTGAGAAACAATACGAGTACTACTGGCGAAAGACCACAACACGTGGTGTGGAGTTTGAGCCTCGGTCAAGTGGCGAACGTAGTACCTGAGCTGGTCCCGCCTTCCTCCAAACTTCCACACCACGCCATTGGGATGACTGTGAGTGTAAGTGAGTGATTGTAAAGGTTATTGGTTCAAGAGCCAGAAGTGGCTATGCTGAGCCAAACAAGATTTAACTGTGGTCTAGACGTGAAAAAATTGAAGAAATGACAAAAATTGATTGACAAGAAGGAGGGTCGAAAATAGAGAAGGATCGCTTGGGTAACCAGGGGGCGCGTCACCCGTGTTTACCAAACACAGTAAACCCCATAGGAAATAAAAAGATCATTAGGGTGTCTCGGGGTCATGATGCCCTTACTTATCTGAAGAAGATAAGTCCCCGAGGTTCCCTGATATAATACCTAGGGGCAGGGTGCCCGGCTATATCCCCAGACGCTGGGTAACCATTTTAGTCGCCTCTTACGACATGCATGAGCTACAGTGGGATTATTATGCCATTCCCGGTCACCACACGGGTCCCAACAGGAGGACTTTGAGCCTCGATATGTTTAATGTGCATCAGCCCTACCACATGGCGAGTCTTTAGTGGCATCAAGGCCCGAGCCCCCAACTCAACAAAAACAACGACTACCGGGAGTCCTGTACCATAACCACTAGGTTACCGCGGCCACCTCTTTTATACAAGATCAGTCCTCGGTTGGTTGGTTTTATTAACGTCGCTCAAGAAGAAACACGAGGGCTATTGGCAACGGACCTCGTAATTTTGAACCTCGGTCAAGTTACGAGGACGACATTTGAGTTGGCACCCTCTCTCCTAACTTCCGCATCACGCCAAGGGAGGACTTTGAGCCACGACAAATTTAATGTGCATCAGCCCCGGCTATACGGTGGATCTTTGGTAGCATGAAGGCTCGAACCCTATACCTGGACGGAAATGTGATGGAAATATCGAACTGAATCCGTTGCCATCATCACTAAGCTACCGTGGCCACGATCAGTGTCCTTTCAAAAGTAGATAATGGTAATTAATGTTTTTGTTCTTAATAACTTTGTGACTGGTGCATGATCGATTTAAAGCGTGCGCCTATGCACCACAGTGTGTGCACATATTCCGATTCAATCAACACAAAGCCTGCTTGTATTTAAAAGTTTGAACCGTTCATAACTAGTTTTGCGGCCTCCTCGACTAGTCACTACAAATGTTTGAGCATGGTGTGTTAATCCTCTAGAGTTTCCTACTTTTCTTCTGAAAGCTAGATTATGTTTTTAATTGCATGGAATAAAATATTTTCGAAAAACTGGGAAAATAAGTAATGTGTCTGTGAGATTTCTTTCTTTCTCTGACTTCCGGCAGCATTTATAAATATTTATCGAAAATCCGAAAAACCAAAGTACATTATTGATTTTTGAGAACGGAAATAAATGTTTTTGCTTTCTATTTTTCTGAAAAGGGAGCTGTAAGCAATTTTTTTTTTTCGAGAAGTGGTGTGGTAAGCCAAAAACGGTTGCGTACCTATTGCTTCATATATTGTCTTTTAGACATTCTCGAACACGTCTGCATTCGTCGCGAGTTCCTTCCAAATCATGGTTTTGAATTTCAAGAACAAATAAAAAGGAAAGTGAATTCTAAAAATTCCTTTCGTTCACGGCCTCTACTTGGGTGCGATTATCGCTCATTTGTGGGGCTTAAAGATCATTTTTGGCGATTAATGTGACGTATAGAGAAAATCAAGAGATTTCAATGATTGTTGAAAATAACGACGCACTGAGAAGCAAAACAATGGCTGTTGGCGATTAATTCAGAAACTCGATCAAGTGACGAGGACGACAACCGAGTTGGCATCTTCCTCTCCAAATTTCCGCACATCGCCAATGGAAGGACTCGGAGCCTTGACTGATTTAAAGTTCACTTGCTCCGCTACTTGGAAGGTCTTTAGTAACATCAGTATTCGAACTCACAAGTTTAGGAGTGAGTGAGTGTGGATGAAAGTTTTACGGCGCAAGAGTCAGATATGGCTCTGCTACGCCAAAACAAAGTGCTACTGTGATCTAGATGTTGGTAAAAAGAAAAACGGAAATTTAAAATGATTGACAAGGAGGGTCGAAAATGTAAAAGGATCGCTAGAATATCCCGGGAGCGCGTCAATTTATATTCGTATTTAATAAAGACAGTAGACTTCCGTGGGAAAGAAAAAGATCACTAGGGGGCCTCGGGGGCATGATGCCTGTACCTACCTAAAGAAAACAAGCTCTTGAGAGCCTGCGACTGGAAGAAGTTTAAGTTTAGTTTTTATTAACGTCACACTAGAAGCAACCCGAGGGTTATTGGCGATTAACCTCATAATTTTGAACCACGGTCAAGTGACGAGGACGACACCCGAGCTGGCACATCCCTTTCCTAGCTTTCACACCCCACCAACAGGAGGACTTTGGGTCCCAACAGATAATAACTATAACAACAGAAATTTAATATTAACATATCTTAGAATCAATAATTGCTATTCAACATCTCAATTTCCTGATGCGTGACGTGGAAATTGCAGAAAAAAATAAATATTTACTTCCGGTCTATATTCATCGCACTCGCGCTTTGTGAAAAAAGCTTTGTAAGTTTTCATTTGCGTCATGTTTATTTTTTGGCGTGAAAATTCTTTAAGCCATTGCAAGTTTCAGTTAAGTTCTTATTAGCGTCGTACTATAAGTAACACGAGAGCTATTGGCGACGAACCTTATAATTTTGAACCACTGTCAAGTGACGAGGACGACACCCGAGCTGGCACATCCCTTTCCTAGCTTTCACACCACACCAACGGAAGGACTTTGAGCCCCGACAAATTTAACGTGCTTCAACCCCGGTTACATGGCGGGTCTTTGGCAGCCAAGGCTCGAACCCGCGACTGAACGAAAAACGCCGGTCACGAATCCGAAACCATGACCACTAGGCTATCGCGGCCTGCGACTAGAAGAAATAACATCAGCTGTGAGTTCGCAACCATGTTGTCTAGGCTATAACGGCACTGATAAATCCAAGAAATGCGTGTATTTTAATATACCCACGATTTCTGTTCGAAACTTTCAATTTCTTTTTCTGCATATAACGTATTTTTTTTCCTGCTTTGTCTCTTATACTTTAACTTCGGATAAAAATCCATTTTGCATCAACAGGAAAAAAGTTCGCATTGATTGTACGTAACGTATGACAAAACTGCAAGACCGCCCAAGAAACACTTAACATCCGCGCATTCTTTAGAAGAAAAAAGGCTCTCGAAGACACACAAAAGCTCCGCGTTAGGAACAGCAGTCGAGAATGTTACAAAGTCGCAAAACAAGCGACAAAAACTGCAACTGTCACACATCTTGCGCTTTTTCCTGTTTTATCTCCGATGCATGAAGAAGACCGGGCGACTTGCCAAACTTCACCTCAGTAGAGGCATCGAAAAACGACGCCGAGAAAAATGTAGGAAATGGCGAACACCAAACGTGACTATTGCATTCATTGCATTTTTTGACGAGCACAATGCATTGCTTTTTCTGTTTGTACTTTCGGCAAATAAAAGATTTTATTTATTTATTTTTTTAAAGGGGGGGGGAAAAAGAAAGAAAAAAAAAACCTAGAATAGAACGAAATGGGGAAATGCGAAATAGCGTGATTCTAGAGTTGAGAATATGACAGAAAAATACCTTAAATTTGTTTGGAACACGTGATATTATACCGCCGAGTAAGCTAAGCCTAAATTTCGTGAGTTAGAGACAGTTTTTTTTTTTCTCTTTCACCTGGTTATGAATATGTAACCCTTCTCAACTATTACTCGAAGAACTGCGAGCCGAATTCGTACAAACGTGATGACTTGAAGAAAAATCGGGAAGAAAATTATACGTGACAAGAGGTTTACCTCTTATAGTTAAAGGGGGAAATACATTAAAAAATATATTAAAAAAGAACAATTTTCACTTTACTTTTATATATCTGATTATTTCTTTGATTTATAGCCCTCGTGTTGTTTTTAGTGCGACGTTAATAAAAACTAAACGAAACTAAACTTGATTTTGTTAGGTTTTATTACGGTCGCACCAAATGCAACACGAGGGCTATTGGCGACAGACATCATAATTTTGAGCCTCGATCAAGTGACGAGGACAACACCTGAGCTGGCGCCTCCCCCCTAACTTCTACACCAGCCAACGGGAGGACTTTGGGCTCCGACAGATTTAACTTGCATCAGCCCCAGATACACGGTGGGTCTTTAGTGGCACAAGGCTCGAACCTGTGACTCGTCGAAGTCCGCTGCCATATTCAGTAGGCTACCGCTGCCTTTCTTTGATTTTAATTTTGCATTCGCATGTTGTTAGTTGCGATGGTCAAATAATATAAAGGTTACGAGTGATAGAATAGTTAGATTGGTTGGTTCTTATTAACGTCTCACTAGAAGAGACACGAGGTAATCTCGTAATTTTGAACCTCGGTCAAGTGACGAGGACGACACCTAGCTGATACCTTCCTCTCCACGTCAACGGGTGATTTAACGTGCCTCAAAACTAGAAGGGTCTTTAGTGGCATCAAGGATCAAGCTCTCGACTCGAAGAAAACCGCCGCTGTAGGAGACCAATAGTGTCGTCCTCGTCACTTCACCATAATTTAAAATTACACGATTATCACCAATAGCTTTGTATTAATTCTGGTGCGATGTTAATGAAACCAAACTAAACAATTATTCCTGCATGAAATCCTTGCTGGAGTTAGGGCTGGAAAATGACCGCAAAGCTCTCGATAGCCTAGAGGTCATGATCACGAGTTCGCGAACAAAGTTACTCCAGTCGCATTACGGGTTCGAGTTCTTATTCCCCGAAAGAGCTGTCACGCAGCGGGGTAAATGCATGTTAAATCAGTCGAGGCTGAAAATCCTCACATTGTCGGGGAATGGAAATTTGGAGAAGCGGGTGTAAAATTTAATGTCGTCCTCGTCGCTTGACCAAGGCTTAAAATTAAGAAGTCAATCCTCAATATCCTACTTGTTGCTTCTGAGTGTAACGTTAATAAACTATCAACCGATCACAGCAATCACCATGCAGACTACATCAACTCCTATATTCAGGAAATCATCAAGTGGTCATTAAAAAAATCTTTTTTGATAAATTTCGATTAGCTGAGCAACTATTAATTATTGTCCATCACTATTCTAATTTTAACAATTACGCCTTCTCGGCATGATAAGCAGCCCCTAAAAAAACAAGGACATAAGGGCTGAGTCGTATGACATGTTTCGTCGTTTGAATAGATAATTTTTCACATGAATTTACTCTCAATGCCCATTAAACTATTTTTATTGCTATTATTGCTTTTGAAGTTAATAGTTAAATTATCTTATTGGGTGGACACATGATTATTCCAATGAGATGACGACAAAAGCTCGGAATTTTCCAGAGAGCGAAAATATTTACTATTTTCAACAATGTTTCCAATGATTCGGAGGCGTGTGTGTAAGACGTATGTTAAAAATTATTAGTTTGAAATATCGAAGGTGGATTTTTTTTTTTTTTTTTTTTTTGATCGAAGGGTCTGGTTTTTTCCTTTTACACATTTCTAAATTTGGATTCTTGAATTCGTAGAAACGAAATCGTAAACAGGAACTGTTCTAGATATTTATCTTGAAAGAATAAGAATTCTATGTCGGAGATATTTTCTCGCTTGCAAATAGATTTTTTCCCCCGTAAGTCAAACATTCAACCTGGCTCTTGTGCTACCCACTCATTTATATTGTATTGCAGATCTGAAAAAAAGACAGGAAGCACAAAAAAGACATTGTATCTTTTTCAAAAAATACGATTTTGTTCCATTGGGAATGGAATTTGAAAAGAACTGCTTTTTGCTCATAAAATACTGCAAAACAAAAGAAAATAAATCATGAAGTATTAAATGATTTATGAAAATAATAATAATAATAATAAATAAAAAAACGTAAGAGGATGTGGGTTGACTAGATTTGGACACAAAAGGCGGGAAAAAAGACCATCCAGTCTTCCAATTCTTGTTCAGAATGAGTACTTTTATATGTTTCACATTTAATACAAGAAGGCATGTGATATTTTACAACGTTTTTCTGAATTTCACTTGGTGTGTGTGTGTGTGAGTGAGTGTGTGTGTCATCAAATTTTCGATCGTTAATTTAACCAACTTCCCATCAAGCTAGAGCTTTGAAATTTTGGGAATCGTTCGTACTGGCCTAACAATGCAATATTTAGACGTTTGCGACAAGTTTTAACTAATATTTCAATAATTTTAATAAGTCAAAATATTCTTTCCTCTCGGCGCTTTTAGGATTGAGGAAAATTTTTTTTCCCCCTCTGGGAATACCGGGCACTCCCCACACCACATGACGCCTCGTAAAACTATTGTACTCACAAAGGGGAGATACTATCTCCCCTTTACAATCTCCGAGATAGTAAGGGTTGCTGACTTTTAGTCAATAATCATGAGCAAGAAAGAAAAATTCCAATATTTGGCACCATGTCTTATCACAATAATTTTTTCTGAATTCTGGTTCCCATTTTTTTTTTTTAATAGAATGGCTTACAAACTTTCAAATACATGTTTTGATTTTATGAGTATTATGAATTTTTTAATACGCTCACAAATGTCTCTTTTTTAAGTAAATTTTAAAGTTCAAAATAACCAACAGTTTTAACTAATATTTCAATAATTTTCTTTAATAAACTTTGCCACCATATAAAAACGTTGTTTTTAAAAACGTTGGTTTTTATATCGAATTATTTATTAATTATCTCTTCCTCCTTTCCCTCCTCGTCACTTGACCGAGGTCCGTCGCCAATAGTCCTTATGTTGCTTCTAGTGCGACGTTAATTAAACCAAAAACCAAATCCTCCTTTCCCTCTCTTTAGTAGTAAATAACAGTCTTGAAACATTCATGCGAGAGAATCAAAGCTGTGCAAAAACAGAGTAATTAAAAAGAAAAAATTTCAATTTAAACATTTGGTTTATTTTCAAATAAACGCATTTAATACCCTTGGTTGCGATAAATTCTGTACCTTTGGTTAGATTTATTTCACATAAAAACCATTACCATCATTCATAAAATTTGTTTTCCGGAAGTAAAGGTAGCCGCTGTAGCCTACCCTCATGATCGCAGACTCAAGGTCAAGTTTTCATCGAGTCGTGGGTTCAAGCCCAGAGAACACTCCAGACTCGCCGTGTAGCGGGGCTGAAGCACGTTAAATTTGGTCAATATCTCATTGGCGTGGTGTTGAAATTTGGAGGGGTTGGTGGCAGCACAGACATCGTTCTCGTTACTTGACCGAGGTTCAAAATTTCAAGGTTCGTTGCCCATAGCCCTCGTGTAGCTTCTCGTTGTGACGTTAATAAACAAGCGCAAAGTACTCACACTCCGGAAGTAAATCTTTAGAGATTACAATGAACTCAAATATATCACTAAAGAAGTAGATTATAAAGGGGGAAACATAAAAATGATTGATACAACTCTACAAATTTGATAAAACACTAACCTCGCACTTAGAAGCAATTCGAGGTCCATTGGTGAAATGTTAAGAGACTGCAGCGACTCTCTTCTACAACAGCGCCAGATGTTAGAACGCCTTACTTAACTCGCCAGAAGAGACGTCTTTTCAGCCTAGTTGTTTAAGGCATGACAAAAAGCAACCTGTCAACTTTTATTCGGACCCATTGGTCCAGGATTCGAAACAGCAGCGACACTTTAGCTCACCAACAACTCTCCAGAAGTTAATATAATAATTATACGTCTTTTCAGCTTAGTTGATAGGAGCGCATTCTTCGGACCCGCTGGACAAGGGTTCGAAATAGCTGCTGCCGGCATTCCACGGCCAATAGCACTCTCCCCCCTCTCCGGAGTTGAAAAACATACCCCGATGTCTCACAGAAAACGCCTAGGGCCGAAATGATGACTCTGGACTTGAACACTAGATAGCAGCACAGCCTATCCCTACTGATTGCATATGTGCCCGACGCAAAAATACTTGCCTCTGTACAGATAAATCAGATTAGTGATATTCTGGCGCACGTTCGACGAGACTCGCCACTCAATACGAGACAGCCGATGACTCGAATGGAAACAGGTCCCAAGCAAAAACTCAATGCAACAGGGAGATGGATGAATATCAATTGCAGTAATGGCTGAAAAAATTAAAAAAAGCAACCTTCTGTACAAGATATCAATGTTTCTCTTCGTATCATCGCAATGATACTGGAGGGGGAGTATGCAGCGACTCTCTTCTACAACAGCACCAGAAGTTAAAATACCTTAACTACTAAACAGCCAGACAAGACGTATATTCAGCCCAGTTGGTTAGGGCATGACAAAACGCGACCGGTTAAGGGTTTCCTGGACCCATTAGTCCAGGGTTCGAAACAGCAGTGGCATCTAAGGTCAACAACTCACTCTCTCCCCCTGCATGGGGTAGAATAACATCCCCCGATATCTCGTCTAATGCCGAAAGACCAAGCTCACCCAAAAGAGCTTAGAAGTACATACTGGCTCTGGAATTCATCCACCCCCACACTCAATATTTATTGATTTATTGAAAGGCAATTTTTTTTTACAAAATAATGTAGGCTATACAAATTTACCAATACACATTACAAATTTTCAATTTATACAGTTCTTCTCACAGTCAAAAATAAATATTTATCATCCAATATACATACAGTTATACAGAGTTCTTCAAAGGTGGACATATATATTACTTTAAAGAACTTTTGGAAATTGCAGAAGCGAAATGAACAAGGGTTCAAAACATTCTTGTGGATAATATTTTGATATCTATTGAATTAAAAGAATATTTTAAAGGAGATAATAGCCTTTGTAACTTTATATCCCATAAAACCTTCTAAAATACAGCACAAAACAAAGACCTTAAGAATATAGGACAAGTTTTTAAAAATTAGAACCCATAGAATCGACGTCAAAACTGTAGAAAAAAGGGTCAAATCTCATCCAAGGGATTTGATGACGGATCGCAGATGTAATCTTAATGCACGATTTAATTTTATAATGGATAGAAGGATTCCAGAGTGGAACCATATTTTTGGAGATGGAGAGATTAAATGATATTCTTTAGTTAGAGGGCATAAGAACACGTAATGGTCAGCATCTATAACAGATTCACAAAGGCAATTTGGGGTGTTTTTTCAATATAAAACGAAGTAAATAAGAAATAAACAGGCCATGGTTAGTTAGAAATTGTGTTATATAGCTTGAATGAGGATTGATATTTAAGTTAAATTAGAGTATGTAGGATGTGTCCCGTAATGTGTGTATCCCATAAAGTGTCAATAGCGATAGCCAAATATGGCTATGCTACGCCAAAAAAGCTGTAATTGTGATCTGGACGTTTGTTTGGAAACAAAGACAGTTAAACCCGTGGGAAATGATAAAGATTACTAGAGTACCTTGGATGAGTGATGCCCGTACTTATCTGAAGAAGATAAGCTCTCGAGATCGGATTTGACCGGTAAGCCGGTATTAGAGTTTAATCCCCAACCCTCCCAGTAAGCAAGTAATCTATTTTTATTGATTTTAATGATATAAGCGCGAGGAGTTAGAACATTTCCTCTCACTCAAATTTGCGATAAATAAAAGGAAAGCATATTTTCTTATTGAATTAAGAGACATGGATTTGTTGATAGAAATTTGCAAACTTTTGGTGACGAACTGCGTAATTCTGAACCACAGTCAAACGACGAGAGTGAGTGAACGTGGGTTTATAGCGCAAAAGCCAAATTTGACTATGAACAAAAAACCTACTAAAAGAAGGTGAGCTACTGAGGAGGGTCAAATGACGAGAATGCTATCTGAACTGGCACCCCACTTTCCAAACATCCCCACCATGTCAAAGTGAAGACTTCAAGCCCCAATTTAACATGCATCATTTATCATGCACGACGGATTTTGTTGCTTACGTGTTGCTTCTAAGTGTTACATTAATAAACAATCACTCACTCCATACCTACTCCATGACAATGTCAGAACTTTTAATCCTTACATATATTTATGTATTAAACCAGGTTTTTGCGACCCAGAGGAATTTATGAGCTGCTTTGGTAGCGTACTTTATTGCGGTGAGCTGCATTGTATGTGTGTTTGTGTGATGAATTCGATTCATCACCTTTTAATTTTGGTACTTTTAATGTCAATCCTAATTAATTCCAAACGAAATTTTCGCACTGACAACTACTTCTACTTTCACTCTCCAGTCACGGGAACCGATTGGTCCTCCCGAGTTCCGTTAGAGAAATCGAGAACATTCTGCAATAAATTAAAGAAAATTAAAATTTATCGAATTAAATGTATTCATATGAAACATCATTTAAAAACTAGCGATCAAATGATACCGAGCAATCATTCTGTCTGGACTCAAAAACTTTTGGACCGAATATGTTGCTTTCCGTGGACAAACCGGCCGTCGCTGCTATTCGTTCGATTGATCTGTGCGTCTCATACCCACCCCGCATCTAATGCTCACTCTCGTTCTTCTGGTAAGTTTTCTGGTTAGGTATATATATTGTGCGTCATCTCCTCACTCAAGATGGCTTCAATGCTTTTTAAAAATAGCTCAACTTCGTAATTATTTCCGAACAATGTGGAAGAAAAATTGCGATAATAATTGAGTCAATGTACTGAGATATTCACATAGAAATGGGATATGATACGATTGGTTTGGTTTTATTAACATCGCACTAGAAGCAACACGAGGGCTATTGGTGACAGACCTCGTAATTTTGAACCTTGGTCAAGTGACGAGGACGACACATGAGCTGACATCCTCCTCTCCTAATTTCCACACCACGCCAACGGGGGGAATATGATACGAACGACTATGATAACTGTGGTCTTGACGTGAAGAAATTGAAGAAAAGACAAAAACTGATTGACAAGAAGGAGGGTCGAAAATAGAGAAGAAACGTTAGGGTAACCCGAGGACACGTCACCCGTGTTTACCAAAGACAGTAAACCCCATGGGAAAGAAAAAAAATCACTAGGGTGCCTCGGGGTCATGATGCCCGTACTTACCTAAAGAAGACAAGACTCTAGGTACCCAGGGGCAGGGTGTCCGGATATATCGCCAAGAAATTGGGTACTTATTTTAGTCGCCTCTTACGACATGCATGAACTACAGTGGGACTATTCTGTCATTCCCGGTCACCACACGGGTCTCGGGGTCCTTTTTATCACTCGACTATAGTTTTAAATTATGATTGCCATCGCCAGTAGCATTCGTGTAACTTTAGTGCGATGTTCATTCAAACTAAATGATTTTATTGTAATTTTTTTTATTGTAAAATTTTTAATATTAATTTAAAATATTTAGTTTCTTGGAAAGGTTCTTTTAAGATGTTGCATCTTGGTAATTGGATTAATAGAATATATTGAATAATTGTCTTGTTAACTTCGCACTTAAAAAAACCAACCAAGGCTACTGACGACGGATTTCGTCATTTTAAATCAAAGTCGAAGTATAATGCTCACCGGTTACTAATTACATCATCTTTTTTCCATTATAAGTCTAAAAGTATAATCACTAAATTACGCAGTCAAATGAAGATAAAGGGAGATAAGTCAAATCAATTTATCCTTCTTCAAGCTATGAATACTTTAAGCTCTGACGACTCTCTTCATGGCTACTTTGCCTAAATGGGTCTGAATCATCTCGTTTGTAATAATAAATTAATTTCTTACCGATTTACTTGGATTCGAGTAGGTAGAAATGTTAGAGTGTGACTAAAAGTGAAGTTAAATGCTGTTCCGAACAAGATGTAATTGTGATCTAGGTGTTTGAATAAAAGATAAAAATTGGTTTACAAGAAGAAGAGTCGAAAATAGAGAAGGATCGCTAGGATATTCCAGGGACGTGTCATCCATATTTAACAAAAACATTAAACACCACAGGGGAAAAAATGGTCACTGGTGTGCATCGGAATCGTGTTGCCCGCACGTACTCAAGCCCCTGAGAAGGTAGAAAATTGCTAGAATTGAGAATCTCTTTTAAGATCCCCCTGATCAATTTTTAGATTACGAACAGCTGGTTCAGACACGTCTCGCATTGATTCCCAATAGTCAACTAACTTCCAACATCGACATTAAATTCTTGATTGTTTATGCATGCATTTCCTCAGATTTATCCACTACATTCCATAACTTCAATCTAATCTAGATAAATCATGTTTCATTTTATTGGAAGGAATTTCTAATTCAAACACAATCGGAAAGAAACCACAAAGGGTTAGTTAAAAGGAGAATCGAGATAAAGCCCAATGTTACAGATCCGAAATTTTATTACCTCTCCAATAATAAAAAATAAGTTTAAGAATGAAAAACATATTGGCAACATATATTCCCGGGTAGAGCGAAATAATCAATACGATTAACAATTGTCTGTTGCCAAAACAAAAGAGAACTTTTATGAACAAGATATGCATGCATTTTTACTCATTGATAATAAAAGTTTGTCGATAAATATTTCCAGTATAGTCACGTTTCAAAGGTT
>BMAW01029858.1:6997-23428 GCA_019974015.1 Nephila pilipes | reverse complement strand
AAAAAATGATTTGTTTGATTGTGTAGGTTTTTTGAAGTAATCAGCAAAGTTACACAAAAATTGAAAAAAAAAAAAAAAGAAAAAGAAAAATTAATAACATATTTGAGACTGCCCTGAATCACAAAATATTTGAAAAATTAGATTGAAAAGGAGAAATAAAATTTCAAATCCAGAGTTACGTTTAATTTGCTTCTATATTTATTTTTTATGTAAGTGCACGATGAAAACGTTCATTCAACACTCCGTGCTACCAAACGGTAACCCGCCCCGACAGAACAGCCCCTATACACGGCGGGTTCTTAATGACATCAGGAATGAGTAAATGAATGTATTTTTAATGGCTCTAGAACCAGATATGGCCATGCTGAGCCAAACAAAGTAAAACTGCGATCCAGACATGCGAAAAAGATGAAAAAATATAAAAATTGGCTGACATGAAGGAGGGTCGAAAACAGAGAAGAATCGCTAATGTATCCCGGGGGCGCGTCATCCAATTTTACCAAAAATAGCAAATCCCAAGGGAAAGAAAAAAAAATTCCTAAGGTGCCTCGGAGTCGTAATGCTTGAATCTACCTGAAGAAGGCAAGTCCCTGAGAGGCACCAACTTGGAGGACCTGTACACCGATATAAGCTCCAAAGGCAAGGAGCCCGGCTATACCTTCAGACATTGGGTACCCATTTTAGTCGCCCCTTACGACATGCATGAGCTACAAAGACACTTTTCTCTCACCTGGTCACCATACGGGTATTAGTGGCATTAGAGCTCGAATCCAATTTTAGACAAAAATAATACCAGTCGCAAGTTGGCGACCATTACTACAAGGCTACCTCTATACCCCCAGACACTGAGTACCCATTTTAGTCGCCTCTTACGACATTGCAAGAGCTACAATGGGACTATTTTTTCACACCCGGCTACTACACGGGTATTAGTGGCATAAGGGCTCGAACCCAGGACTCGATAAAAGCAATGCACACCGAAAGTTGGCGACCATTACCACAAAGCTACCGTGGCCGTATCATTCCGCCAGTGAAAAGGTTCTTCAAAGTGTCAGCAATCTATCATTATTAGGAATCGACAGTGTTACAACTGGCAATTTTAATAAAAACCTTAACCTACTTTAAAAAATAATTTTTTAATACTGCATTCTTCTTTCATTTTTTTAGCTGTGGGGCCGCCACAACCGTTCCTTTTCGCGTATCCCCCCATGGACTGTAATGGAGAATGCAAACCACCAATTGATATAAGTAATTAAATTTTATTAATACTGTAAAAGTGTGAAAAATTGCAACGGAATTATGTTTTAAAAGCATTTAAAAAGTTTGAACACACTCTATATTTATAGCTCTTTTCATTTGAAATATATATGCCAAGTTCAAGGGCGACAACTAAACATAGCGAACAAGGCCAAACTTTATGCGTCAACTGAAGAAACACAAACAAAGAATTTACGAAATACGCAGTATTCAAACAATGCTGCTCATAAAACGAATAAAATACCAAAACAGAACGATCTTTTAAATGACATACCTTCCTTTCTATTTACTTTTAACATGCCACTGAAAATAATAGCATTGTTTGCACCTTACAACATGGCACGCGGACGACAAATTATTATTCTATTTTAGCACGGCTGTAATGGTTTGTTTTCAGGCACGCCCGTTTTCATACGGATTTTATTACACACCGTTGCCATGCACAGAAGTCAAATTTAGCACTAACATTACTCAACGTAAAATGTTGTTCTCTCCAGAAATATGAAGACGTCAAGAAAATAAAAATTGAATAAATAATTTGTTGGAAAGAAAGGATTGTGTGCTGGTTTCTTTTCCGTTTTGAAACCACACTTGGTATGTGGATTATATAATGAATTGACCAGAATAAATTCCGAGGAGGCGAGAGATGTTTTTTCAACACACCGCTGTAAAAGTCACCCAGGTGTTTAAACATGCATCTGCAGTGTGTACGAACGGTTTGTTCTCAAAATAATTCCCGGCTGCATATCATTATCTCCAGAAGAAGACTTGCGTGTGAGAAAAGGCAAGTCGGTAAACAGATTCATCAAAGGTTTTATAGTTTGAGGACGTTTAAATTCCTGATGTGGTTGGTGAGTCTAAATAAAACGACTCAGGCGTGTAGAGAGGCATGAAAAGAATTTGCGGATGCTTGGTAGCAGTTGATAGTTTAAAACCTGACCGTCGAAAGAAAGAGAATTCATCGGAGCATTATGCAATTGGTGGACCATTTTCAAGGACATAACAAACACGGATGACGGGGAAGATAAGCTTGTCACTCATATATTCTGTTATATGTATTTTTCATTCATTCTGTTTCTGCAATCGATATTTAATGATACGTGTGTTAAATAACACAGATCGGATGGTATGCGTTGATCTAACCCATTTCCCCTGGAATAGAAAATAAGTGGTTTCGCCTGATATCACGATGCGAGACCCAAACTTGAAACACATTTTGGGAGGGGGGAAAAAAAGTTATATTAAAATAAATTAGTGCGTTTTGTAATACATATCCCTTTTACTTAACAGTTTAATGTCAGTTTAGCATTACAATCAATGAATAATTAATTTATTAACGAGGCACATTAGTAGCAACACGCAGGCCAGTTGCAACAGACCTCATTATTTAGAGCCTCGGTCAAACCACGAGAACTCCATATTAACTGGCACGACCCCTCCAAACTTCCACACTCCGACAAAGAGAGAGTGAATATAGATTTTAATGGCACAAGAGCCACATAAGATGGAACAGTGTCTGGACCAGTGGTGGTTAAAAATAGCGGTCTGCGAGACACATGCGGCTCAATTCAGGTTTTATTACTCACTTTTTAACTGGTCTTGGTCCCTTCGTTTGTTATTTAAATCGTTTCCATTTGAAAATTGCAAATTTTTGTTCCTGTGGCTCTATTGGAGATGATGACCACTACGTTTTCTCCTGCCTCTTTACCAAAAGTTTTCTTTTAAAATGTCCTGTTGTTGAAGCGAAACCTATTTGGCCGAAGTCCGTGTGTGAAATCCTGTATTCTTACGACTCGTAAAATTACCCAACAAATTTCATAATTGTTTCAATATTTGGTTGCATTTCTAAACTTGGAATTTTCCACATTGTGTGCTTATAATTGGGTTCCTTGTTACAATGTTTTTATTTTTGTCTGGTGCTTCATTTATGAATTTTTCAATTTTCCCTTTTGTGTGTCGCCGGCATAAGTCATAATACCAGCATCTGTAATTCCCACGAAATCGTGACGTCAATGGAATACACATCGATATGCTTTCCCAAAACGTAGAAAGAAAAGAAAAATGAAAAGTATTAGAACGATGACGTCTCACTAAGCACAAATTTTTAGCTTTTTTTTTTTTCAGGATTATGTTTAATCTTTTGTTCTGTACTGTTATTTCTTACCCTTGACAGTTTCCCTCACTTTTGTGTACTGTTATTTATTACCCTTTATTGTTGTAAAAAATTGTAATTTCTTTTTCTTATTGCCAATAAATGCTGAGTGCGGGGGGTGATCGTCTCTCGGGGAGCCGGTTTGTAGCTCTAAACCCTTTGGGTGAGCTCAGTTTTCTTGGGCATTCTACATGCGGCCCATCAAGATTTTTTTTTTTTTGTGCGGCCCTCCAAGACAGAAAAATTCACCTTTAACTGAAATTTTTCACCTGTGCGAAAACTAGATCTATTCTCAAAGCAAGCAGAAAGGAGGTAGTTTTTCATTTTCCTCTGTTAGGAAAACAAAATGCTTGATAATGTTTCTGCTAAGATTAGGATCACCCGTAGGATGATCATGATGATGATAGTGAAGTCTTATTGGCGCAAGAGCCAGACGTGGCCCTGCTGCGCTGCGCCAAACAAATAAAATTTATTGGCGCAGGAGCCAGATATGGCTATGCTGCTCCAAACAATATTTAATTGTGGTCTAGACGAGAAGAAATTGAAGAAAAGACAAAAATTGATTGACAAGAAGGGACGAAAATAGAGGAGGATCGCTAGAGTAACCCGGGGGGGCGCGTCACCTGTGTTTACCAAAGACAGTAAAACCCCATGGGAAAGAAAAAGATCACTAGGGTGCCTCGGGGTCATGATGCCCGTACTTACATAAAGAAGGTAAGTCCCCGAGGTCCACTGATATAATCCCCAGGGGCAGGGTGCCCGGCTATGCCCCCCCACACGCTGGGTACCTATTTTAGTCGCCTTTTACGACATGCATGAGCTACAGTGGGACTATTCTGTCATCCCCGGTCACCACACGGGTCGTTTGGAGGATGAGGTCGCAAGATTTCAAATATTTACGAAAATTGAGCTTAAATTCGATTCACTCTTATCCCATCGCTGCTGATATTGACACAGCACCTGAACAGCCGCAGCGAGAACCTATTAACATGCAGTCAAATCATACTGGGAAAGAAATGTTTAACGTTGTCACATTAGTTTAGTAGCGAATCACTTCTACCAGACTCTTGTGCCATAACTCAAATACAACTAACTCTAAAAGTCAATAACCTACGCAAGGATACACCAGTCAAGTCTCCCCCAACTATTGATTTATCAATTTCTGTAACATAATGTCCAAGGAATATTTGTTCTCTTTGGTGACCCCTTGGATTAATTCAGCCATTCGACTATTATTGAACTGATACTCTCTTACCAAAACCTCTCCTGTTGAGGTTGTCTTGGTCTCTCGAATGACCTCTATCGCCCGTAACAACTCTTGATATCATCCACCGTTTGTAAGGTATACACTCACCGCTAGTCCCACTCTCCCTCTATTCTCTAAATTTCCTTTTTCTTAAATACCGTCATATCTAACACATTTCACTTTATTTCCACCTGCCTCTAATTAGCATAATCACGTTTCATTTTGGTTGGGAAGAAATTGTTATTTCATGTAATCAATCTCAATTAAAGTCCTCAAGAAAATTGCTAATAGCCCAGCGTCACAGTTTATTTTTACAAATTTTTATTTCCTGAAAAACTTCCAAGTACGAAGAAATTTGCTTGGAAAATGTCCTCCATATTTGGGTCTACATATATTTGTGAGCAAAAATTTTCTTTCGTGAAGATTAAAATTTAAATATAAATGCTCTTTGAGGGACATTAAGCTGTAGCCTGTGATGAGCATCTCAACAAACAATTTCACTCCTGATTTTAAAAACATTGTGGAATTGTACGATAGGGTACATTTGTCTCATCAAACTGATTCTAAAATTAAATGTGCTTGCAGTACATATAGATAATATGAAATTAGCGCACAAATAAATTGTATAAAACTGCTACAATTTTGTTAATTTATATTTATTGATTTTTACGGTACAATTTATACCTTTTCTGAAATTCAAAGTTACCTAAGGAATGTAATCATTTTAAAAGATGTGGCTTCCACAAAGCGGCCCCAGAGCCGAAACAATTGCCCATTGCTGATCTAGACGTTTGAAAAAAAATTTAAATGGTTTACAAGGAAGATCGAAAAGAGAGAAGGATCGTTAGGATAGGCTTCACTTGTGTTTACCAAAAACAATAAATCCCAAGGGAAAGAAAAGAATCATTGGGGTAATTTGCAGTCATGATAACCCGTACCTTCCTGAAGAAGGCAAGTGCCTGAGGAGACACCAACAGGAGGACATGGAGCTTCAATGGATTTAATATGCATCTGTCCCACTACTCGGCAGTCTTTAGTCGAACCCTCGACTCTAAAGAAACAATGACGGCCGCGAGTTCGTATCTATGGCCTCTAGGTCACAGAAAAGGGACAAAGTATGAAACATATTTATCCAATATTACTCTGTACCATTGATAGCGAACCTTTGAGCCATGTGTCGAAGGTAACGTACCATTTTCAGTGACACGCATTACTCACGGACGGTTATCGCCCAAGAGGAATCAACACGAAACAGACAAGTCCGGAACAAAAAATTAAAATAATTAAGTATTTGAATGTAGTAATTTACAATATTTAGGAATTAAATGGTTGCCAGCGGATGCAAATGGATGATTTGTAAATGCAGAATTTCAAAACAGCATTTGTCTCGAGTGTTTGTCGACTTGAGATTTAACGGAATTTCTGGTCGGTTAGTTGTTTATTAACGTCGCACTGAGAAGTAACACGAGAGCTTTTGACAACGAGCCTCGTAACGTTGAAACTCAGTCAAGCGATGAAGACGATACCGTAACTAGCACACCTTTCACCAAACAGTCACACTTCGCCAACAAAAATTTTAACGTACATCAGCCCCTCTGAACTGCAGGTCTTTAGTGGCATCAGGTCTCGATTCCACCGTTGGACAGAAAGAACACCGTCCACTAGTCCGTGACCGCTTTGAGATACTGGAAAACAAATTGCTTGGTGAGGGAAGAAGAGTGCCGAGGCAAACAGGAAATTTGGAGTGCTTGGAACCGATTACCGAACACTTTTCACAACCTGAAATATCTGGCGATGGCTTTACTATCAATTTCCCCTTCTGCGTACTTTTGTGAAACTTTACGCTCAGTGTTAAATAATATTAAAATCAGTAAAAAGAACAGACTATGGGTTGAATGAAGTTAGCACTTGCTTGCTCTTGAAGTGTCCAGTACACCAATTTTCAATTGAAGATTTAACAAACATAATCCAGCAACAACAAAAATAAATAAATGAATGAAACTAATTACTTTTTTTCCCTCACTTCTTCATAAATATATATGAACTTTTTTCTACTACCGCTAAAAATAGTACATAATGCATATTTCGATATGTGATACGGCGCTCGAGTTGAATTTTAACCCACCAAGCTCAAAATATTTCACAATCACTGTTCTAGACCATATGAATTCCAAACAATAACTTTTAAAAATACTAAAAAAATCGCTTTGAAATATTAGGCTGTTAACTGTTCCTTACAAACAAATGCTCCATAACTTCACACCGTAGTAGCATCTGGGGGTAGATAACTAATTGCACAGAAGGTGCCAATCACTCCGCCAATACAGAAAAACACTTTTTTCTTGGAACGCGTAGGCATACAAAAAAAAAACACAAACATTCTTTCCATACAAAAGGGAGAGGGAGAAAGACCCATCTGAAAGGTGAAAGTGGATGGGGGGAGTCGGCCCCACCCCCTTGCCGAAAGATGCGGAAAAGAACGAACACCTGTTTTTAACTTTCTCTTTCTGGGCTTCCGCGGTTCTAAAGAAGTAAGGTGTTATTGTGAATGGGGAAGGTTTGTAATTTGTTGTATAAGCGTAGAATTTGTGGCTCCGCTTCCAAGAAAGGAGTTTGGAGGGGAGGAATTGTCCTTGAACAAGATGGGCTTATTGTATTTATTCAGAGGACTGGCGATGGTTTTGGCGAAAGTTGCGGGATTTTTTTTTTTTTACAATAATTGTTTGAAGATTTTCCATCTTCTGTTCCGCAGTGTTTTATTTTATTTACAGAGGCTGGGTAGGGTGTTATTTATTATTAAAGTTTTGCATTCGTTCGAAAAGTTTGGATACCCCCCAAATTTTCGGGACGATTTTTTAAAAAGAAAAGTGTAGTTTTCTAGGAAATCCATACAAAAATACCAACTAAACTTAACATACAAACGGTTTTATCGAATTCGATAATCAATCATTGGCAAAAATGTGAGGTTTGTTAATAACTCTCAATGAAAATATTTTTTGGAATTTTTTTTTACTATGAGTACTTTTGAGTCTGCACTCAACGAAATTGATAATAAAAAATATTATTTTCCATTATATATATATATACCACAAAGACTTGCATATATGTGTATATATGTATATACACATATATGCAAGTCTGTGGTAGGTTCTGATTTGGTTTGGTTTTAATAACGTTGCTTTAGAAGCAACGAGAGCTATTGGCGACGGACCTCGTAATTTTGAACCTCAGTCAAGTGACGAGGACGACACCTGAGCTGGCACCCCCTCTCCTAACTTCCACATCACGCCCTCGGGAGGTCTTTGGGCCCCGACAGATCTAACTTGCATCAGTCTTCTTTGCAACATTTGGTAAAAAAAAATTTAGAAATTTAATGCAATTTAAACAACATGCTCAAATGCACATTTTGCATATAATTATTATGTCACAGCTAAATGAAAAAATGTTTAATGTAATTTTAATGCAATTCGTGAAATTAACTAAACAATGTACATTCCCATCACCGAGTAAATTGCTTAATAAAGTAAAATTAACAATAAATTATGGGCACTTATAATAACGACTGCAATATCATTGTACTTTAAATTATAAAACTAAAAAAATTAAAATTATCCCAAAATTATTTTCTATATTTGCATTTGATTTAAAAAAAAAAAAAAAAGATATCCCAGACAAAACAGATGTGTAACTGAAAAACAAAAATATTTAATGGAAATGACTGAAAAACATTGTTTCTAAAATTTTTTTTTTTTATCAGCGTATTGAACCCGGATACGCCAAATAAAATGAAATAAAACAGTAGATATTGCACTCGGTTTCAATGACGTAACCAAAGGAGTTATGCGCATAACCGTGGGATTCTTCTATCCCCCAAAATAATATTTTTTGTATTGCTAAGCGAAGAAAACTTGCTACACTAGTTTCATAAAAAAATTTGATATATATTTGAAGAAATTTTCTGATTGTTTTGAATGCTTTCTTTCAGAGTATTTTCAGATCTTTCACTGAAAAATTCTGTCCTTTTTTTAAACAAATAACTGACATACATACTGTTATTACTCTGAAGTAAATATCATCTGAAAAAACTGGGCTCTAATTCCTTAAAAACAAAATATTACTTAAGACGAAATCCATTGAAGAGAAATCGAAATTCTTTACATAACGTTTTCGTTTCTTCTATAATAAAACGCTCAGTTACTTTCAAATTCGATGTACTTTTTGGATTGAGATAGTTCTAATTCCAAAGAAGTCAGCTAGCAACCCATAGAAAGTCGTCATATAGTATGAGTTGCTTTCCATTATGGCAGCCTGTTTCTGCCCGACTCAAACTTCGATAACCACATCCAATAAGCATCGCAATTTTGAACCATTGTCGGATGACGGTGTCGCCATGAGAGCAAACACCCCACTCTTCACATAAGGGTGTTAACTGCTTTCCAAGCACGAAGCGATTTCTAACAAATGAAAATCAGATACGCTGAACTATAGAAACTCGTAGTTACGGTGACAGTTTTCTTTATTTTTACGTAGTAATGTATCGTTTGACCACTTTTCAAATATCTTTTCTAACTGCGTATATTTTTGATGTCTGCTTTCACCAGAAACGAACTTAATATTCAAAAATACGTCGTAATAAATTTCCCTTGAATTTCTTATTGGATTGAAATAAAATATATGTCCAATACATGCTTTCACCACTTATTGAACTCAATTTTCAAAAATATGTCGTAATAAATTTCCCCCGATTTTTTTATAGGATTGAAGTGAAACAAATTAAAATTAAATATTTTATTTACTTATAACTTTAACTAATTATGCTCTTTAATTATAAATTATGATGAGAGGGTAAGTTTTTAATTTTTAAAATAGGTATCTCGTAATAATTTTAGCCGTTACCGTTACCGTCGATTTATGTATTACCTTAAATCATATGTAAACTGGAATCAAGATATGGCTGAAAATAAATAACATTATTCAGAATTTTAAGACAGCTGTGAGGCAGCCATTTTTTTAGCCACCCAAGGGACTATTCCTTAAGGTGGATCACTTTTTGCGTACCAGATCATTTTTCGCTTTTTTATCGTTTGCTTCAATCTTAATTACATATAGCTTAAATATATTCAATTTAATAATTTATCGTTTGCTTTTGTTTTAATATCGGAAAAGTTTGTTATAGTCTATTTCTCGATATTTCCTTGTTTACTTTAATTCTTATATTTTACTGAGTAATTTAATAAAAGTTATTTTTTTAAAAAAAAGCGTACTTTGGGTGGCTAAATCTGTTCTTTGCAAAACTTTGCTGAGAACTTTTTAAAAATTTTATTTTTAATTTACCTTCATAGCAGGAGTACTACTCCTTGGGATTTGTAAGATAGTTCTTACGTTGACGTACTGGAGTCTTATGTCATATAACTTTAGCACATTTATGACAGGTTATTTAAAAATATTATTTTACATCACAACAAAAATGTTCTAATTCCCTTTTTTTAAAAAGAAATATCGATGTTGGTAAAATTTTTTTCATTTAATTTTACCATCCCTTGATTTCGATATTGAATATTGCGATTGTTCTATAACCTCGCTCTGAGAAACAACAGGTGGGCTTTTGGCGATGGACCTAGGAATATTGAAACTCGGTCAAATGACGAGGACCTCATTTGAGTTAGCACCACACTTTCCAAACTTCCACACCAGACCAAAGGGACGACTTGGAGTCTCGACAAATTTTATGTGCATCAGCCGCAATATAATTCTCGCCATGAGCTCGCGACCATGACCAATTGGATACAGCGACCAAACAATACTGTTGACAAGACCCACTCCAGTTTGAAGTCGTATTTTTTTATTTGAAAAGATATGTCCGAAGAATACGGAATGTTCCGAAAGCTGCACACGAAGGTCTCGGATATTATTTGATTATTATTTCAAAACAACAACATATTTTGTGTACTATTATATATACAACTTAGTAATTATCAAAATCATAGTGAACGACCTCTTAAATTGTATTATATTTCCTATCAACATTTGAAAAATGCATGGCGAAATTTTAAGAAAATAAATTCCATCCTGAAGTTTAACAATATTTTGGAGGTCTTCCAGCCATTCCGAAATTTACGAACGAAACATTCAAATCGGGAAAATTTAAATTTTAAAGCGATCGAAATGGGTATGATGATTTTCCGCAAGAGAGTGTGACGGGCACTTTTGTTATGCACGAGTAAGGCGAAACGGACCGAGACCATTGAAGGACATGTCCTAGAACATATTAATGTAGGATTCAAACAGGTGACTCCAGTTTAACTCAAACTTCACACAATATAGTGTAATTAAAAAAAAAAAAAAAAAAAAACTTTAACAATTTGGTTATTGATACAATAAAATAACTTATGATGTTTGGCCTTCATTATTTGGTTTTTGCATCAACCTCAATCTAATATATTAATCAAAAACCACTAAACTTCATTTGAATATAAGTAAGAACAAAACAGATTCGTAATTTATTATTATCACTGTAGAATATCTCAAGGTCGCTCTCTCTATATTCTCAACCTAACTCACGCAATCTTAATTTATGATTTAAGTAAGAGCTTTTTAAGTAAGAAATTATACAGTCCACTCGTTCTTAACCCCTTCCGGTAAAATGACGAGTCTAGATCGTCATTGGTTTTTCAAGCCATACCGCACAATACACTCGCCTTGCCACAAAAATTACTGTTGAATATGATAATTAATTTAGTTTAAAATTTCTGGTGTACTGAATTTGGCAACACTTTTGTTACTTGTGGAAATATCTCGGATCACTATCACATTTTCTTTATCGTTAGAATTTCCTGGTAACAGGTCAATTGAAAAGTCCCCGGCCTACCATAGTAAAACACATTTTTTTGGCAAAATTAGTTTTTTTTATTCAACATAATTCCCTTCAAGGGTGATACACTGATTATAGCGACCCTCCAACTTTTCGATACCATTTTTGTAGTACGATTTGTCCTTTGCTTCAAAATAGGCCTCAGTTTCGGCGATCACCTCTTCATTCGACGAAAATTTCTTCCCAGCGAGCATTATTTTGAGATCTGAGAACAGGAAATAGTCACTGGGGGCCAGATCTGGAGAATACGGTGGATGAGGAAGCAATTCGAAGCCCGATTCATGGATTTTTGCCATCGTTTTCACTGACTTGTGACACGGTGCATTGTCTTGGTGAAGCAGCGCTTTCTTTTTCTTCAAAGGCGGCCGTTTTTCGGCGATTTCGTCCTTCAAACGGTCCAATAACGCTATGTAATAGTCGCTGTTGATGGTCCTTCCTTTTTCAAGGTAGTCAATGAAAATTATTCCATGCGCATCCCAAAATACAGACGCCATAACCTTGCCAGCCGACTGTTGCGTTTACCCACGCTTTGGAGCGGGTTCATCGTGTGCAGTCCACTCGGATGACTGTCGATTGGACTTCGGAGTGAAAGGATGGAGCCATGTTTCATCCATTGTCACATATCGACGCAAAAACTCGGGTTTATTACGCTTGATCCTCTTCAAACACTGCTCCGAATCATCAACTGATCGTTGTTTTTGGTCAAAAGTGAGCTCGCGCGGCACCCACTTTGCACAGAGCTTTCTCATACCCAAATATTCGTGAATGATAGGATGTACACGTTCAGTTGATATCTTTAGAGTGTCTGCTATTTCATTCAATTTCAATTGACGGTCATTCAAAATCATTTTGTAGATTTTCTTAATGTTTTCGTCTGTAACAACCTCTTTTGGGCGTCCACCGTCTTCGGTGCTCATTTCACCACGTTTAAACTCAGCATACCGATCCTTGATGGTTGATTTTCCTGGAGCAGTGTCCGGAAACTCGGCATCAAGCCAAGTTTTTGCTTCAACTGTATTTTTTCCCTTTAAAAAGCAATATTTTATCAACACGCGAAATTCCTTTTTATCCATTTTTTCACAATAACAAAAGTTGCTTCACTCAAAATGCTATAATTCACAAACTAATACGACAGCTGTCAAATTTATGCACGCATCTTTTGAGGGTTAGGGCTAACTAAAACACATATGGATTCAATTCTAGTAGCGCCATCTATGTGTCAGGCCGGGGACTTTTCAATTGACTTGTTACAAGTCATGCCAAATTGTTGTTAGTCTGTAAGATTTCATTCTTGCAAACATTCAGTGTGAACATCGGTCAATATATACTTTTACTAAAGGAAAAACGTGTTGTATAATAAATGCCATAATGGATAAAAGTAGTGCAGAAACAAGAAAAACATGCCAAAGGAATTTTCAAAATCATAACTGAGAAAAGGAGAAACTCGAAGTCTCTCCAGTCGAGGTTTACTAACTTTTAGATGGTCTGACAAAAGGATGTATATATACTCAGCAGCAAACATTGTAATGCTGACATCGTGGATACGAGAAGAAAGAGCAAAAATGAAGAAGAGAAGAATGTTTTAAAACTAAGTTGTGTGATTGAGTACAATAATGGAATGGGAGGCGTCCAAAAAAATGATCAACAGTTGGCGTGTTTTCCGGCAATGCGAAAATATAGGAAAGGATATAAAAAATTATTTTTTTACATGTTTGACATTGCACTCCAGAATTCTTATATTTTATATAAAAAAAATCAATAATACCAAAAAAAAAATCGGAATTGCGAGCTTTCGATTGGACATAGCAGAGCAAATCCTACAAAAAGTACATTATAAAACTCGTGGGCGTCCTTCATATAGTCCCCAGCTAGGTTGCAGGCTAAAAGATGAGGACATTTTCCAGAATACATTCCTTCAACTCGGAATAGAGGGCCGCGGTAGCCTAGTGGTCAAGGTCGTGGACTCGCGACCGGCGGTTTTCGTGCAGTCGTGGGTTTGATCCTTGGCCGCCAAAGACCCGCCGTGTAGCCGGGGCTGATGCACGTTAAATCTGTTCGGGGCTCAAAGTCCTCCCGTTGGCGTGGTGTGGATGTTAGGAGAGGGTGGTGTCAGCACAGGTGTCGTCCTCGTCACTTGACCATTTTTCAAAATTACGAGGTCCGTCGCCAATAGCCCTCGTGTTGCTTCTAGTACGACGTTAATAAAAACTAAACTAATCAACTAGGAATAAAAGAAAATCTACTAAGAGGTGCCGTGTATTTTACAAGAACAAAATTAGAAATGAGACTCCGTGGCAGTGTAAGCAATCCAGGATTCCTGTGCACTTATCAGAGTGTTTAGAAAACTACCACACACTTGAAGAATATTAATTATATACCTTATTAAGGTTTTGGTTTGATGTTTTTTTTTTTTTTAATTTTACCGTATTTGATATTTAACAATATGTTAAAATGGATATTAATATGTAAGAACTATAAAATGAAACAAGTTTTTCTTAGGTAAAAATTAAATGGTTATTTCATGCTCATTTTTTCATTATTAAATCGTACCGGAAGGGGTTAATTTCGCAACTCGATTTGACAGTAACTACGTAGCTTACTACTTTTAGTAGCAGAATCTTCAATCCATAAAACTAACTGAAGAATTTTAATCTGAATAAAAAACAAATTCTTTAACCGTCAGTCCTTATCCTGTATCTGCTCTCTATTATGTGGCCGCGGTAGCCTAGTGGTCCTGGTTTCGGATTCGTGGCCGACGGTTTTCGTTCAGTCGCGGGTTCGATCTTTGGTAGCTAAAGCCCCGCCGTGTAGCCGGGGCTGATGCCCGTTTTATCTGTCTGGGCCCAAAGTCTTCCTGTTGGGGTGGGGTGGATGTTTGGAGAGAGGGGTGCCAGCTCAGGTGTCGTCCTCATCACTTGACCGAAGTTCAAAATTATGAGGTCCGTCGTCAATAGCCCTCGTGTTGCTTCTGTGCGACGTTAATAAAAATTAAATAAATTAAACCTCTCTGTTATATCTGAATCACTTCACTTCTATCCATCTAATTAACCTAATCACTTTTCATTTCGGTTGGGAAGAAATTACAATTTTATGCAATTTGAATTGATGAAAGTCCCTGAGGTTAATGAAGAGAATATCCCGAATAGCCCATCGGTACGGATCACTATGACATCAAATCAGGATTGCATTACGCATTTTCTAATCCCAGTTTGCCCTTTGAGAAAATATCTATTCCAAATGAATAAGGGCCTGTAAGAAGTTCAAAGAGTAAAGTATCAGCAACTGCTGTGGCCGCAGTAGCTTAGTGGTATGGTCGCGGCTAGTGGTGTTTCCGTTAGCGTGATGTGGAAGTTTGAAGAAGTAGGTGCCGGTTAGGTGGCATCCTCGTCACTTGAGCGAGGTTCAAAATTGTGGGGTCTGTCACCAATATCCCTCGAGATGCTTTTCAGTGAGACGTCAATAAAAAAAAAATCACAAGTCTATTTCGCTAAAAAATCACTATCATTTTAATTTAATTCGTTAAACATTGGCGAGGTGTGGTAGTTTGGAGTGGGAGGAGCCAGCTCAGGTACTCGGCCGATAATCAAAATCATGAAGTCCGTCGCCAATAGCCCTCGTGTTGCGTTTAGAGCGCGTTAAGAAAAAACAACCAATAATTCAATACATTTCATGTAATTTACTTAATCTCGTTTCATTTGGTTGACAAGAAATTATAATTGCATGTATTTCAAATCAAAAAATGTCCCCGATGTAACTGAAGAGAAAACCGCGAATTGCCCGAAGTCACAGAGATCCGTGAAACAAAAAAACTCTTAAGAGAGCCTATTTTCCGCGGGCGTTGATGAAATGTTTAATTCGATACCTTGGATGTAATTGATAGTTTCTAAAGCCCAGTAGCAAAAGAGATTCTCAAAGAAATATGATCACTGGACACCGTCACAATTAATCAGTTCAAGAGCAAAAGCAATAGGTGTTCACGGCGAAGCAGAGGTAAACGGTAGCCCGCGGAATGGTTACCTTGAGTACAATCACTTCCTCCAAGAGCTTGCCAACGTTCCATTTCCGCATCTCCCGACGCCGACACGGGGACAAGGACGGTTCGGTTCCAGTGACCTCTCGGAATCAATTGATCTGCCCATATTGCAGTCGTCCTCCACTCCTCGCCTGTCGCTAGGTTCCACAATGCCTTTCTTGGTTTGTTGATATTGTTGAAACGCGATTGCTTTTTGTTGCCACGTGGTGAGTGTTGACTACGCGTCATTTGAACACACGTTTTTAGTGAGGTCAAAAAATGCGTCATTTGCTCACATCTGTTCCTACGTATTTTACAGTAAATGAGAAATCGAAATATCATCGCTATCTATGATGATTAACACTAATGAAATCCAGTGACAGATGGATTGCCATTGCGTTCAAGGTACTGCCTAAAAGATACGTGGAATCTCATTCGCATTTTAGTAATATAATACAACCTCGTTAATTTGAGGTTTTTTAACCCTCCTCTCCGGATGAGTTTGCACATTTTTTAATTTGAAAAGCGTTCTGCAAATTTTGATATCAGCATTTATTTATTTCATCCACGAAATTTATCTTCTTTACTGAAATTTTTAACATCTATGAATGTATGACAGGAAAGGGAGGAGGGATCTTTACATGCGTTCTGTGCAAAATCTATACAAGTATAGACGTTAGTAAAACTAAACCGAATCGAAATTCCTATGTGATTCTGTGTGGAAGTGAAGTACCGGCAAATTTATCTTTATAATCGCTAGGCAGTGATTCAAAATCTAGAAAAGGGTTGCCGTTCATCCTTTTAGTATCAGCAGGTTTAGTACGACGTTAATTAAAAATAATTCGATATAAAAACCAACGTTTTTAAAAACAACGTTTTTATATGGTGGCAAA
>BMAW01029853.1:0-28822 GCA_019974015.1 Nephila pilipes | reverse complement strand
TAATGCAATTCTACATTTCACAGAATTTCACAGATCGTCTATCACGTGATCCTTCTCTTCTCACTGGCTCGCTTCCGTCTGACTCGCTACATTACAATCTCGTGTGATGCAGAACTAGCGCCCTCTATAGATTGCAATAAAGTTTATTTCAGTTATACACACATAAACACACACACAGATATATATATATATATATATATATATATAAAATTTCTTTTTTTTAAAATGTATTTCAATTTCGTGAAAATTACTTCTTTTTGCCATTTGAATTCAGGTTTAAATCAAACATGTACTGGTATGTTTCTTCCTCCTTTTTTGAAATTTATGCATATGAATCTCAGTAAAGTGCTGTCAACGGCGAACACTAAACATATTTGATTCTAGTATATAAAAAGTTTTACGTTTCAAAATGAAATTACTTTCGAGACCTTGCGTCGATACCAACAAAAGCTCATGCAATAAATTAAATAGTATTTTTGATTTACCGAAAGCTGTATTATATCAGCATATATTTAAATAGAAATCCAAGAAACGAAATCAAGGTACAGAAAATCAAATGGACTTTTAAAACAAATATAGTGCCGCTGCTATATGTCTCGAGGATTTCAAACAAATGTTCCTTACAATGTTGACAAAAGTTTAAGCTAGCTAACACAGAAGTATGTAGAAGTAAAACATTACGCAACTATTGGGTTTAATTATACTTTGTTGTTGTTGCATATCCCCGAGAATAGCAGGGCTATATCAAGTCCATTAATCTGTGCACCCTGAAGAAGTCCAAGACCACCAAAGGATTATCAATAATGTCCAGCTTATATAGGCTCGGACAAGTAAGAAAGTGTTCAGGAGAAGCCTCTTCCGAAAAGCATTTATTGCAGGTATCAAAATGCTTAGAAGCCTAAGAATATTTCGAAGTTCTAATGTGTCCGCTGAAAAATCGAGTTAGTGATGTATAATCCTGCCTACTGAAATCAACAGTCAAAGATAGCCCCTGCCGGCAACTCCTTTACCAGGGGTGAACAGGAGGAACAAGCCGTTTTATTTTGACTCTTGGCTCTCGAAAGCATTTCAAGGTAAGTAAGAGTTGCAGTAGGCACAGAGGCCTCACGAGCTCCGATCTTAGACAGAGTGTCTGCAATCTTATCACCCTCAACGCCATTTGAGAGAGTATCTATTTTAGATGGATCTTATGTGATGTGGGAAAACGTTTCAGGTCTTTGAGTTTTTCCACTCCAACACTATCTTTCACACTTTCTCAGTTGGCCAGGTTTTGAAATGAGCTTGTACTATCGGACAATATCTATATTTCTTTATTATGGGATAAGGATTTGAGCAATTCCAGTCTTTCCTCAATGGCAATAAGTTCGCTGCGAAAAGCAATGCAGGAATTTCGATTTCTCTTCTGGATTTTCTCCCCGTGATCTCTATATTTGATGTATATTCCATTGCCGGAACAACCCCTATCATTTTTGCCACCATCCTTAAACATCTGAACAGCGTTCCCTGGGATAAGATTAATTTTCTCCAGTGTCAGATGCTTCAAATAAATTGGAAGGTCGAGTTATTTATTCACTTTAACAGGAAGGTCGTTGTGGAAAAATACTCGGATAAGTCCTTTAGAAGGATCAAAACACTGCTGTATCAAGTGTTGTTGTTCCCGAGCACCAGATATTATATTGGTAGTGAGCACTTGATTGAATGTACGATTTCCTTTGTGTCTTTGATTGTTGCTCCTAATTCTAAGTATAGCACGTTTTCAATTTCGTGAGCCAAGACTTCAAAATCTTTTGCAGTTTTGACCAGACAAGCACTTTTTCGAAGTCCCAGAGGCTGTAGATCAGCTTAGTAAAGAATTATATCACTTGGGTAAGAATTCCGTAGGCCAGTAATGATTTGAGCAGCAGAAAGCTGGAGTCATTTGATTTTTTGCTGACTGAATATGAAGCACAACACTAAATTGGGTATCTATATTCCAATATGGATCAAAAAAGAGATATATAGGTATTTCTCAGAGTAGAAGCGTTACGTCTCCCCAGTCACGTCCCGATATATATTTTAGAATGTTGAGGCGCCTCCTTGGGGATCAATATGCTTGGTACTCAATATCTCAGGATTCAGGACAAAACCGAGGTATTTTGAGTGCTTATCTACAGTGAGATGTTGGTGTTTCAAAAAGATGTCTGGATAAAAACCTCATAATTTTATAATAGTAAATATAAATAAATATAATTATACTTATAATTTTATTGGTATTCACAAAAAAAGCTCCATTGTGAATGTTGTTTATGATTGTGTCAGTATTATTTATTACTATTATGTACTGCTGTAACTAAAAGAAAATATTTCATTTCCCCCTTATAGATGAAGGTCTACTTTACCATCTTGGTAGCACTGTGTGTCGTTCTTCTCACTTTACAGTCAGTAGAAATGAGTCCAGGCACCAAGGAATGGAAAGAGTTTCGCAAACAGTTACACGGCAACATTTTCAATTATGTGGAGAGTGGTCTGAACGAACTGATTGGCAGAGAAAAGGCCTTTTCGATTAAACCCCGACACCGGTAATTTAGAAAATAAACCTCTCAATATCTTGAACCCTGTGTTTGGACCTATTGAGTCTATTTTGAAACATGTCCTCAAACTAGATTTTCATCGCTGTGAATATTCCCAGATGTTAAAAGGGAAAAATTGTTCTTAAATTAAATAAAAGTTTTCTTTGGCAATTATGACGAATTCTACTGTAAAGTCTATTGAAATATGTTTTATTTCTAAATTTAAAATTACATTGGTATGGCGAAACCAAATTTACTATTTTCCTCCAAACCAACCGCAGTTTGATTAAAGAGCGACATTGTTGAAGATACTGAATACAATTCCTTTAATTCATATTGAAATCACGGAAACCCTAATAGCAGTTATTTAATGTTTCACCGTATTTTGATATCGAAACACTGATATATAAATCCTTCAAACGAGAGCTTAGAGAAGTAAAATATTGTATTCTAGATCATGTGCATTACAAGATTACAAAATTTAGCCTCAATATGTTACCGTAGTTTTGTTTTATTTTTACCGATAATTTGAAAAAGTATTTACATAACTTTAAAACACTTTTTCGGACTTATTCGCTAAGAGTAATGAATGTAGGGTGGCTTTCATGAACAGAGTGATCAATTTAAAAGAGTACTCGTTGGTTTTTCTTATTACCCTTCAATATGTTGGATGTGGAAAGTAATCTAACACTGAAATATAATTGTTTGAACCTTGTTTAAGGTTGGGAGGTAATTCCCAACACTGTGGGACTGTTACAAATTTATTTGTGAGGTTATATAGAAAAGGAAATGCACAATGTTACTTAATCCAGTGATAATTTTAATTTTTGAAACACATAATTTCATTCACATTTATACATTATCATTCCTCACCGCAAATGTTGAAAATGTTTGCCACCATTTTGATTTCAAACATGAACACGTGGAACCAATTTTTTGACACACTGCAATATTGAAGGAGTTATTGACGAAATTTCTACAATTATGATTTTTTTTAATTCATTAATGTTTGCCAGACTTCTTTGGAAACCCTTTCTTTGATATAAAACCCCATAAAAAATCTAACTGGATAGGTCTGGTGGATTTGGTGATCAGGGACCTAATGAAATTAAAAGGTCATCAAAGAATTCCTTCAGCACATTCATTATTAGGTTAGATGTGTGTGGAGTGGCTCTGTCTTGCTGAAACCAGCAGTAACTGTCCTGTATCTCATGTGAAACAATAAAAGATTGATTTCATTCCAGGTGCACTTCGGATTTCATTAAAATCAAATAATTGATTCATGCAGACAATTTTTATTGTTGCCATTCATAATCTTGCGAAATGAGCTTTCAAAAATAAAATAATTATAATAATAATTCCAGATAAAAACCAACGTTGATATATGGTACTAAAACTTATTAAAAAAATTGAAATATTAGTTTAAACTTGTCGCAAATGTCTACACATTGCATTGTTAGGCGAGTAAGAACGATTCCCAAAGTTTAAGAGCTCTAGCTTGATGGAAAGTTAGTTAAATTAACGATCGAAAATTTCATGACACACTGATACACCTACAAAGAGACACACACTAAGTAAAATACATAAATCGTTAAAACTAACTAAAATTATTTAATTCATCCGGTAAATTAAATTATTGGAATGCAGTATAGCTCAACTGTCCTTGGCGACACGAATTATTTGGCGATATTTTGCCAAACGTGGCTACCTTGGGGCGCTTCATGGACTTAACGTTCAGCCCAAAAAAACTCCATTATTAAAAAGAATTATTGAAATATTAGTTATATCATGTAACAAGTTCCTTAGGTTTCGGAGCTCTAGCTTAATGGGAAGTTGGTTAAATTAACGATCGAATATTTGATGACACACTGATTCACACACACACTAAGTGATATACATAAAAACGTTGTAAAATACATAAATTTAGTAGCATTAAATAAAAGTTATAGACGTGTATTTGGAGTCGTATGATTGGGATCATTGTCGCGGCTGTGGTAGCCTAGTAGTTATAGCAGCGGACTCATGGAGGGGGGTTTCTTCGAGTCGTTGGTTCGATCCATTGGCGTGGTGTGGAAGTTAGGGTAGTAGTGCGAGCTCAGGTGTCGTCCTCGGCACTTGACCGAGGTTCAAAATTACGATATCCGTTTCCAATAGCTCTCATGTTGCTTCTAGTGCTACGTTAACAAAACAAACATAACTACCAACACGGGATCATTGTCATACAAGCAAACATAACGAGTATAAAAAAAAAAAATTTTTACTAGATTGTAAATTATGTTTCAAAATGTCTTTATATACCGGTGATTCATAATTTCATCGATTGGAACAAAACGGTCGATCCCTCCCTCCTCAACGCTCTCATACAACCCCAAACAAGTATGCTCCATCCTTCATTTTTCATTTTTGGAAAGAAACTTGGATTCATTTCTGTTCTCAATTTTCTTCACCATTCTATCGGTTACATGGCGATAAAGCCATGGCTACCTATATACACGGTAGAAATGACAATGTGTAAAAAAAGTCGCAGTTTTTTGTAATCTATTTGAATTGTTAAACCTATTTTTAGACTTTGTTTCATAATAGATTTTGCAGTAATATTTCTACTGAAATATAAATAAGAAAATGATGCACATGTGTATAAATAAAAGAAAATGCATATTTTTTACGACATATTACTTCTTAAAATCCAGTTCTTAAAATTTCATTCAAATGAATTCTATATACGTTTATCGATTATAAATTTAAAATTCTTGCATGTATGCTCTCTGAATCTAAGTTTGTTTAAAATCTTGCGTTTTATGTGTCCTGCTTAAACATGCATTTTGAATAGAAAACAGGTGAATTATCTTGGTAACACCAAATTCTACTCTTTTGGATAATGTGTATCGCCAAAATTTCAGAGATATTTCTCCAAGTTGTCCCTTTGGTTCGAAAATATTTGACTTTTTTTGATGTGGAGTCGGTATAGAAATTTCCTTGTCTCCCTGATACTTGCAATGAATTTTTTAAAACACAATTGCAATCTCTCATCCTAAACCTTGTAAGATAGGATATCAGCAGTCTTCGAATTTATCCTGAAAGAGTATGAACAATTCAACGTATAAGACTATCGAAATTGGGCGAAATGATTCTTTTCTACCGCAAATTCTTATTTATCATCTACCTTGCGGAAGATTAAATTTTTCTCTCGCAAATTCTTACTTCTCATTTACTGGCGGAAGAAGATGAATTTTAAGCAAATTTGTTCTTAAGAGATATCTGATTTCAAAGGGTTTGGAGAGAGTGATTTTAGAGATATATATTTCCAGAAGTGTTCACTGCAATTGAGAAATAATTTTATTTAGAGTTACATTTAGATATGAATGGAGCTTCTCTAAACAATTACGTTTAACATTATTGTTTAAACTTAGCTAATAGCTTTTAGTCTAGTCAGGATTGATCAACACAATAAATAGCGAATTAAAAAAAAAAATTAGCCACAGATTCCTTCACCTCGTTTAATGGAGAGTAAATATACTTTGAAACTTTATTTTTAATTATGATTCATAATTACGCCCGAAAAACAAAAAAATGTTTTGTAATCTTAATAGGAAATAAGATTTACTTTAAAACTTATTTTTGAGTGCTTTTGTTTTGCTATATTTTTAACATACTTTCATTAGCTCCTACACATAATTTTTAGGGCAAACTGATTTCGAGTCGAAATCAAAGATTCTAAGAGCTGACACAAGGACATAGCAAAGAAAAATAGGAATCACGAATAGCGAAATCAAAAATATATCGAACACAAATGTGGAAAGAAATCTAGGTTGTCACCCAACCACCCTTGGTGATGAAACTTTTTAGGCGATAATTCGCCAAATATTTTTAAAGCTATATAAAGCCTGTAGACGTGTCAAACCTTTTGATTTTTTTTTAAATTTCAGTTAAAAGATTATGTACTTTTTTTGTCTGTTTTTTGCCGAAACGTTTTGTTTTTCGAAAGTCTTTATAAGTTTTTGGTGCGTGCGTTGGTTGTGTTTTAATTTTGATATGGAAGACGGCATACAGGGAATTTTCGCCTTTTCCTCCCGAAACGAAAACTACTGCTTTTTGAGGGAGTATTTTAAACGGACCGTTACATTTTCTTTGGATTCCTTGGAATGATGTGCCTATCTCTCTGGAATAATTTTGCGCATTTTCTCCAGATTCTAAATATTGAATATATTCCGTAGTATGAGTTTGTAAGAGGTGAGATGGAACAATTGGTTGTTTTGGGTGTCGCTGTTAGAAAAATATTAGAGAAAACTTTATTATGTTTGTAAAAGCGTTAGGAGTGGCTCCTGGTTTTACCAGAGAAACTAAGTATGTCTGATGTTCACCGAGTTTGAAATTTATGACTCCGGTAGGTGTATGAATAAGTTTGTTATGAGTGAAGTCTGTGATTATTGAATGGGTGTTTGGAGTTCTTATAAGTACTTCGAATAGGGGTTTCATTATTGGTTTTGAAACACGTTCTAAAGAGTCGACTTGTTCGTCCATCCATGAATGTTTGAAGCTTCAAAAGAATGTCCGACTGTGTGAAAGAAACGGAATAACCATTTCACAACCGGAGGGAGAAAAAAGAAGTGCTTTTCTGGGCCCGCGGTTCTTACCGCGGGGTGTAATGCTGTGTCTAGACGATTTTACATATTAAACCTAATTCGTGAAAAAAAAAAACTCCTGTAAAATCGGCTATTCACTTTAATATTTTCGAAATTACCTATATTATTTAAAATGCATTAAACTTAATATATACGAGAGAAGAAAAAAAAGATTTAATCGAAAATTGAATTTTTTGTACATAAAATTACATAAAAAATCATACTTTTAAGAAAATACAAAATAAATTTATATACGTTACATAAATTTCATGGTGTAAGGGTATTTTACATGGAATATTTACATATAAAAAATGGATCTTATTTTGCCGTATGGTATTTTTATAAAAAAAAAATTCTCCAATGCAAAGTCCAACGTCACATGTCTTCCACACATAATTTTTCAACTTATGAAGCCTCACGCCTGATTTTGAGCTAAGGTCATATCTTTCTCTTTTTCTTTCCCCCCTTTAATGTCTATGTATAGATTTGGAATATTTTCGCTTACATAACTGTCAGATTCAATCTTTAATTCGCAAATCTCAGTATAAGATAAACTCTTTCATTTCGTCATGTCTGTCGCTACAAATAAAAAACCAACCGAATGAAACGAACAGCTGAGAACATCTGCTACCAAAAGCCCTAACCCCCATAAAGGGCCATAAATTCTCCTTCGAACTTCTAAGAAGCAAGAAGAAAGAAAAAAGTAAACTGAAAGCAAGTGCACGCTTTAAATCATGTCTTTATATTTAAAGAGCCACGTCGCATCTCGTGCTTTTATCAATTACCCCCTTCATAATAGCCAGAAGTGAAATTCAAGCCCATATCACCAAGGTCAACACTCCAAATAACCTATCTATATATATATTTTGCGGCATTGTAATGCCATATAGTAGCATTAAAAATTCAAATAAAACGTTCTCTTCAAGCTTATTTCTATTGATACGTATATGGAGCAGAATATATATTGATATTATATTTAGCAGAACTATTGCAGGCATACTCGGATCGTATCTAATATGATACGTTTGGAGTGAACGAAGTGAAGAGAAAAGAATACTCGTTATGTTTCGAACAAGTGTGAGGAATAGATCGTGGTGCTAAAATAGACACCTAAGTATGTTTGATGTTCTCAAAGTTCCAATGTATGACTCCGCAGGGGTATGAATGATTCTGTTATTAATGAAGTCCGCCATTGACGAAGGATTGCTTGGAGTTGTTGATAGATGTTTGGTAGGTGGTGTATAAAAAGGCGTACGGAAGTGTCGCCAAGTTCGTCCACCTATGAATGCCCGAATCACGAAAAGAACACGCAATTGTCCGAAAGAAATGGAACAACTCATTGTTTTGGTGAGCATTATAAGAAAAGAGGAAATTATTCTCGTTATGTTTGTGGAAGCATTTGCAGTAAATAGGAGTTTTACGACAGCCATTTAAGTTCCTCTGATGTGCTCCGAGTTCCGAATTTATTACTCAGTAGGTGTATCAATGAGTCTGTGATGAGCGAAGTCCGTTATTTACGAATGACCATATGAAGTTGTTAGCTGAGATTTCAATAGGTGTCTTGTGACTGGTGATGAATGATGTGCAAAACAGTCGCCTAATTCATCCGCCTATGAATGTCCAAAGAGTGAAAGGATCATGTGACTGTGTGAAAGCAGAACTTATTTTTTAGTGGGGGGAGGAGTTGTAAGAAAAGAGGACATAATTCTCTTTATGTTTGTAGAAACGTTCGGAGTGGTTCGTGGTTTTACCATAGCCGTCTAAGTTTGTCTGATTGCTTCCAAATTCTAGATTTTTAACTCTGTAATTGCATAAATGAGTTTGTTATCAGTAGCTTTTAAAGTATGTCTGATTTTCCAAGAGTTTCCAATTTATCATTCGGTAGGGGAATGAAAGTACTTATCTTGAATGAAGTAAATAATGAGTGTTTGATGTTGTTGAAAACAATTCGAATAGGTGTCTTATAAATGGTCTGGACTGCGCAGAATTACTAATGGGATAGGTCAGAAGATTTTCCCGCCCCTTGCCAAAAGTAAGACACTAGCGTGATCACTTGCACAGTTTGAGTACTTCTATCTACCTTAATAGTAGGAACAACCCCAGAAATATTCCCGTTTTGTCAAGAATGAGTCTGAGAGACTCTATCCTCCTTTCAGTTTGAAAGTTTTATCATCGAGCAGAATTCATGGAAAGTGAGAAAAGCAATCAAATAATGGCGTAGCGGGGAAGGGAGTGCCAGTCTGAATAATCCTGTCTGCGGCCTCAGGCCATGGTCATTAGATCAGATAATCGTATTGTCATCGAGACTGCATAGATACTTATGCAGAATTTCAAAGCAATTGGACAAATGGAAGTGGATCAAAATAAAGTTGGAAGATTTAACTTTAAAAAGCATGTCATGTACTATAAAACAAAATAAGAAAATAAATTTCCCCTGATTTTCGAAACGGATGCGGCCGGCCACGGTCCATTTTTGCCACGCAGCAAATGCAATTACTGTATGAGTTTTAATTTTTGAATTCTTATTATATTGTCATTAAACTATTCGTAGATGTGACAATGACTGGGTGACATTTAATTTCTTCAACTTTTTTTTGTAACTTGAGCGGTGAAGCGTTTATTTTATACATAAATAATGATTTTTTCATATACTTAAACTTGTTAGTTATTGTAAAGTCAAGTTTATTTTTGTTTTCTACGATTTGTTGAATATATAGAAATGTTAAGGGTAAATGTTTTGTTTGGTTTATTTTTAAAGTTTTCAGTGGTCATTTTGGTTTTATCCACGTAGAATTTTATTTATTCGTTTATTATATTAAACTAATAAATAATTTCATTTTAAGTTCACAGCCTCTTTGATTTGTTTTAAAAAGGAGAAGCAAGGCTGGTAGAAAGTATTGTTAAGAATTTTATTCAGTTGTAATTCTAAACTAAGGAAATTACTTAATTCCTGGCGATAGCACAATCCGCCTAAAATTTATTTCTGGGTACCCCCCATTCATAATAACGACGTTGTCGTAGTTTCGTGCTTGGGTGTGATTGAAATATTCTGTGGCGTACTTTTCGGTAGAGTTTCAGAAACAGAAACTATAGAAGATTCCGGTACTACGGTGCTGGTAGCGGATTCAGAAGATGTAAGGCTTACGGTTGATGTCAGCAGTATCTTCTGAAGTTCTGCTTTCATTAGCTGGATCTGTTATGTCTTTTGACATTGGTGGTGATATTGTAGTTGAGATATTCTCTTCGCTACTTGATGTCCTGATATTATTAGGAGGTTTTCTTCTTTCTGTATTTGTTGTAGAAAACATATTTCTCGTAGATTCTCAGTCTTTTGGGGTAGACGATGATTCTGTTGAAAAATCGTCAGTATTATTTTCTCTTGGTGGCCTTTCTGTCGAAGTGAAGGAGCTAGATGAAGTTTCTCCTGTCGTTGTTTCAAGTGATAATGGCTTCGAAGTTGATGAATCATCGTTATATTTTGGGCTTGTAGATATTTCTAGAATTGCGAACAGTTCTGTTGCAGTTTCTGTAGATTCAGGGACGCGTTGGAAATTCTGGTTTCTTTGTAAGAGTGACTGATATTGGCTTCTCTGTCGATGTGTTGTCATCTAAAAATTAATTAGTATAATGTTAAAATACCTTTGTGAAGTAAATCAATAAGTTAATAAATAGTTTCATTAGAATCCAAGCGAATGAACATTAGTTTTGTGTTATTGAAAGCATACATAACTTTTTTTCAAATAAAAGTTAGTTCCTTAAAAACTTTAACACTCTAATTAAAAGTATTATATTAAAACAAAGCAAGAATTATTTCTGTTTGCATTATAATTTATTATGGTAGTGCAAAAATTTATCTTCTATGGAGAATTATGCAAGATAATGACGCTAAAAAAAAATAAAAAAAAAAAAAAAAAAAAAAAACTAATAACTCCTCTTTAAAATATCATGTTACTATGTAAAAAGTAAAATATTATAGTAATGCTTTCAATTCGTAAAATTTACAAAGCACAACAGTAAAAGTTATTCTGATTGACTAGTTAAATTCATCGAATTTCTGTCAATTATATTATCTTAAACATTAGAAGATACATTGGACTAAAAAAGAGTCTAAACCTGATTTTTTAAAAATTTTTGACTAAAAGCTTCTTTATGTTGTAATTTTTTTAATTGTAATATTTTCAGATGGAGTTATAACATTTATCGTTGACTTCATGTAAATAAAAAAGGATTATACATCCATAAATGCCTTTTACAATAATATTTAATTTATTGACTATGTAAATGGAATGTTCAATTCAAAATCGCGATTATTAATGTCAGATCTGTGTGTTACTGGGAGGTTAACGCAAATTTTTACGGATTACAAAAAATGGATGGCGGGAAAAAAAATAAAATTTATATCCATTTCAGAGCTGCTTAAATTATATTTCTTCTCAAGTTGGATAGTCTGATCTGAATGGATTAATGATGCGAATTTGCTCGTATCGTAAATTAATTTATTACTAAGCTAGAAATTTATTACCCAGGTTCTAAATCATTAATCTCCCTTTCAAAACCACTGAATTATGCAATTCAAGTAAATATGAGGACTTAATCTTTCAGTAAGAAGCGACAAAAAAATTCGTAATATAGGAGAACAAATAAAGCTCACATTTAGATCTCAAGAATATTATTTAGAGTTATTTAAAAAAGACAGTTGTATAGGTATAGAGCTTTGCCAATTTGGTATAAAAGGATTCTCATCCTATACCGATCGCCCTATCTTAAATAACATATTTGGATCACTGTATATCAGTAATTAAAGTAATAAGTCAGCATTTGCATTGCAGCAGAGTGTATTACACCAATGGACTAATAATAGAAATTCTTAAAAATATCTAAACCATTTTGTGCTTTCTGATAAAAAATTATGGGCCGTTTCAATTCGTATAGTACGATAAACATACTTCTATCCAACACAATTGGGACCACTTCTGTGTTGAGCTAGCGATTTTTCCGAACAATAGAACATCAATATAGTTTCATTGGATAGAATTTCACAAGGTAAAAAATAAAACGTACAGAAATTGTTTTTAATATTTTTACGTCCATTTTGAAATCATGCAGATGATAAAAATATCTACAAAATTACTTCGTCGTTCTAGCAGCTATAAAGCTAAGTTGAAACATTGAGCGTAATTTAATTAAGTATTCTAGTACTAATAAAAGCATAGCACAGAAGAAAAATTAATACTGTGCAATGGTACTTACAACAAGTTGCGATAAACTGTTCTGTTCGCCTACTAACGTTTATTTGTTTTTTTTTTTTTTTGCATTTGAGGAGCACCTACTAAGCTTCGGGAGTCTCTTACTGCACAGTTCACTGTACGTAGACGGCAGTAATATTATGCAAACTTGATTTGTTGTAATCCACCATAAAGCAAGAAACATTACAATGAAATGAAATCCGATTGCTATGATAAATATTGCGCAAAAATAGCAGCAGCGCTGTCAGGAAATCTAGCACCCAAGGAGAAAAAATTCACAAATCCACATGAAAATATTCGAAAGCGAACTTCTAAATTTGGTAATAGATTATAGAATATGGCGAATTATCAAATGCAGGATTAAAAGCGCTTTCTGTTTCAATATTTCCCGTTCTTGATAAATGCAGATTAACACATAAAGTTTTTAAATTATTCTTTTCTCATGGTGGTCATTTAATATTGATTCATTGGCATTCTGTTCATTTTCAATTTTTTTTTTACCTATTATAGTTAATCAGATAAAATCGCTCCCTTCCAAGATATACGGCTTGCGGGGAAGCAGTAAGTTTTATATGCGAACGCAATAACACATTGAAGCTCCCCTATATTTTGTACAATGTTTTTCTGAATTTCACTCGGAGTGTGTGTGAGAGAGTGTGTGTCTCATCAAATTTTTGATCGTTTATTTAACCAACTTCCCATTAAGCTAGAGCTCTAAAACTTTGGGAATCGTTCTTACTCGCCTTGCAATGCAATATTTAGACATTTGCGACAAGTTTTAACTAATATTTCAATAATTTTAATAAGTCAAAATATCTCTTCTACTCGGCGCTTTTTGGATTGAGGAAAAAATTTCTTTCCCCCTCTGGGAACGCCGGGAATTCCACTTACGCCACATGAGATATTGTAAAAATTTACTACTCACAAAGAGGAGATAGTAAGGGTTGCTGACTTTTAGTCAGTAATTATTCGCTAGAAAGAAAGATTCCAATATTTGTCACCTTGTCATATCCCAATAATTTTTTCTGAATTATGGTTCCCATTTTTAATAGAATGACTTACAAACGTTCAAATGCATGTTTTGATTTTATATTATGAATTTCTCAATACGCTCACAAATGTCTCTTTTTAAGTAAATTTTAAAGTTAAATAATATGCTTTCTAGAATTTGATGTACAGCATCTTATAAGTACTAAGAAAGTAGAATTTAAATGATTGTCATGTGGATTCTAAATCATGAATTAGTAAAAATTATTAGATGCATAACTTTTATTTGTTCCATTCGTAATTTTTTAGTAAAGTTCGTTTGTGTTTTGTCCACGTTTTTGGGTCTAGAAGAGTATGACGTGTAATACATGTAGATTTATCTACACTTAGCCAATCATACTCAAATTAGCCTCACCTCACCTCCACGCGATAAGATCTGGTAATCCAAATATATTTGGAAACTAAGAAGGAAAGGCTTGTATGTGTTGTAAAATTTTTCAGTAAAAATATTTAATAAATGATTGATTAAATTGAAATTATAATTAAATTTTAATATGTGTTTATCACGCGTTTGTTACGAATTTAATGTATAATAATTAATATACTTTGTCTTTACATAAAAACGTGGTTTTTAAAAACGTTGGTTTTTATCTCGAATTATTTTCTTTAGACATCACAAAATTTATTCATATAAACACTAAATAATAGTCCGATGAATAAAATTCATCCTGTTATAATTTGCATCGATATACCTTGTTGTAGCAGAACATTTTCCTGTTCATCTTACATTACAAGCCCTAAAAATACGCGCTGATAGTCAAAAATATTCTTTTGGAGATTTATAAGCCCATAATAAAAATATTCATCCGTTATTATGCACATCGTATAAATAAGGATTTTTATCGCTTTTAAATTAATACCTAACAAAAATGATAGAATTTTACAATTGATTGATAAATATAAAAATAACGAAAAAAATTATATTAGAAATTTAAAAAAATACAATTAAATGGAAAACTATTCAGTTTTTTTTTTGTTATTATTTATTTATTCTATTTGAGTATGGAAATCGATTTTTAAGTGAATAAAAGACCCTAAGACCAACCGGTTAGAGCGACCCAATCCAGTTCAGAATTGCTCACCCTAAACCTTAACGCTCCTCAATGAGCTTTGGTAGGTCTATAACTGGTCTTCTAGTTCCCAGACCTACTTTGCCAGGTCTTATATCTGATTGAGAAAAGAGCTCATTTGAAGGATTTTTTTTCTCCTTACATTGGTTCTCCCAGTGTCATACGATCTAGTTCTTATTACTTTAGTTTCGTTCTTATTACTTTCTGACTGCGGTGAGCATTCTGGAAGTCTCGTCCATGCGTGTGCTGTTTAATTGAACTAATTCAGAAGGTCATAGGTGTGTGTCTCCTATTAGTGTATAGGGAGATTCGCCAGCAGGTAGACAGATGGTTTGGGCGAACATTTTCTTGCTTCCAGTCCGAGAGCAGGGCCCCGAGTGGGGAAAAATTACAGCAATACCTTCGGATCTTTCCGGTGGTGTGCATCCCTTTTGTAACCCGTCATGTTAAAGGTTATACTCTTGGGAAGGCAGAGAGAGGGAAACTACTCTGAATAGTTCGGAACAGCAAGGGACAGGTTACTGGTTCGCTAATGATTCAAATGTTCTTTTAGAAGAACTGGTTCGAAAAAAATAAGTCGTTCTTTCGATTTTCATTCCTACTTTTATATTACGTGGGGAGAGAAAATTGTTTTTTGTCTACCTTCTTACACATTCATAAAGAAAAAGATATGATATGGTTTTTTAATATTGACCTTTTTAATCTTATTTTTCAGAGAATAACATTTAGTGCGATTAATTATGCATGTTCAAAGAACAACTTTTTCCCCACATTGATCAAACGTTAGATGCATATTCGAATTAAATACAATTCTCATAACTGCCTCTCCAGTTTCATCTCAAAGATTAAAGACCAGTCACTCGTAGATATATTTTGATCGAAACAAACTCAGAATTTAATTATTCGTTTTTTTTTTGTTGGCAGATTATACATTGATCTTGAGATTTATTATACTTTAAAAATGCGACGTTTTTCTAGTGAATAGAATAGTATTCATTAAAATATAACATTGCATCTCTTGTAATTCTGAATGACAAGCGTACATTTTTTTAAAAAATCATTATATAGAAAATTTTATATTGTGAATAATAATCATAACTTCTCTTCCTTTTTAAATTTATTCACAGCTTCTTATCATTTTATGATGGCTCTAAATTTTATGACTCGTTGCTAAATACTCTAGTTTAAGTCTAGAAAGGTGTTAATTGAAACAAATAAAAAATTAATAGATGTTTCATTATCATTACGTACATGTGATAAATTAAAATTTACATTGGCATGAAATAAAACATCAATAAAGTTGTAATAAAAAGCATCTAATATAAACTAACCAAGTCTATTGGTGATAACCTCTGAAATGTGCATTACAGAACTAGAATACAGTTGGTATAGAAATTAGCTTTAAGGAAGTGTGTTTACAGAAGGAACAGAAATATAGTTTAACTAATAATGTTTTATTTTAAAGAAAAACACTCTGCTGGGGTAAATATAAGGTGTCTTATCTATTTGATATTTATTAATTATTAAACATTCACTGACTGGAAGAAATTTTATTAAAGGTAAGGCTCCTTTTCAAAGTGTGGTGTTCAGAACATAAGATTCTCAAGCATTTTTGGGGTAGAGTTGTAGATGCATTTGTGATTCTTATGCAGGAAAAATTTTCATTGACATAGATCAAAGTAAACCAATTCTTTTTAGTTGAAAGAAACATGATGTTATGATGATTTGATTCGAAGAATTTCTAGTGAATACAGTTGAATAGATGCATATAAAGTGTGAAGATTGAATGTAGCAGAAATTAGTGAGTTACCATTTGAAGAGTAGATTCAAATCAGCTGCAGATGAGGCTGGTTAAAGAACTACCCAGGGGTGGTCTTTTGGAAGTTTTTCTTGTTTTTAAATCGCTGCCTATAAGAAAATTAATACAGGTATAAAAATGCCTTCCTCCTCAGTATATACACTATTATTCAATAATAAGAGAAATTTCCAGTTTGTCAAGTCCTCCCTCAAAATTTTGGTGCAGACTAGCTAAAATTGGTTTGGTTCAGTATAAAAATCCGTCAACAGTTTTAATACACATGTTCATTATTAATAACACAAAATGAAGTCACTGGTATGAGCAACCAATTGCAGAATTGGAAAAATTTGGAATAGGGCATGGTCCTATGTAGTCCAGCATGCCTCTCACACCCGTGATTCTCCTTGAAAAATTATGATAACTCCTTTGGCCAGCTAGGATCGCACTCGTTCCGTAGCAGGTGGTTCTCGGATGCGTGGGGTGGGGTGGGAGTGGGTCAGTGCAGTCAGTCCCAAAATCGTGAGCACTCTCTTAAATTTGAAATTCAGAATCCCAGCTAGTCATCCAAGCCAGCCATCTTCACTTTCCAGAAATTCAGCTGGCCAGATTGGCTCTATATGAAGCTCATGCTGTCATCAGCCAGAAATCGAACCAACTTCAAACAGCTGATCGCAGAATCTTGGATGGCTCCCCTTGGCTCAGCTTCCCCACCGTGGCTGCCACAGCTCATGAGACTTGCAGAAGCTGTAGGATCCCACCTGTTACTGCAGCAGCCAGACAAGCCAGCGATCATCTGGCCATCTGAAGTGGACCTGCTGAACTTTCAGTCGGCGGATCCGATATCTGGTTGCGCCATCTTTAAGACAGGCCTGGGAGTTCAGGTGGAGTCTCTTCAACGCTGGATTGGGGCTGCCTGCTTTGGGTGCCCTCATTCTATCAACACTCATTTGAGGTTACTCAGTTTGTCATTGAATTTATGGGTGCTGCAAAAGCACACCAGCAGATTCAGCCAAATGTGCTATTAGACAGGCCAGTTTTGGCAACCTTATAAAATCACTATTTTCAAGCAGTTCGCGCCCTTGCTTCATTCTTCATGATTTCACATATTGTTTTAGTAATGCCACTGTTCAATTTTTGAAATTCTGCAATCTCTCTTAATTTTCGGCCATATTTTAATATGCTCTCTTTGTTGAACCTACAAATTAACATAGCAGTGTCAAGCAGGTTCAAGCTGGTGGCCAATTTATCCAATTGTAGTCTCAGATATTTTGTTTCCAGCTCCGTTCTTCTCATCTTGTTCTCATTTATTCTAGTTTGCTTTTGATTCCCTTAAGGACTTTTTATTTTGTAAGATAGCTTTTATGTGTATATACATAAATTCTTGTGACATGCTGTTTATTGCTAATTATTCCTGAAAATTTGGTTCAGAAATAGCTTTGTGACAATTATATACTTTATAACATATAAAGATTCAAGATTTTCAAATTTTATATAGTTTACATTCTTTTTGTTTTCAGGTGAACAGATCTCAATCAGTCAGTCTTAATTAATTAATAATTCCTAATCACACGTGACTTTCAGGCCAAGGATGGTTGGATTACGTCAATGCACTCTCAAAAATTCAAAACCAACTTTTGATGTGGACTGAGTGTTGGTGTCTGGTTTAGGTACAGTCTTCTGTCAGCGTAGTATTAGGTTTGAGGAAAACCAGTTTATTTAGTGTTTGTTGCATTAAAGTTGAAAGGATGCAGGTAATGGCCCCTAAGGTGTTGATTCATGATTCGTTAATGAACATCAAATCAGTTCACTTTGGGACTCCTTTTTATATAATATGCCTATATGTAGTATTTAGGATAAAAGCACAAAATGTTTGGCTTAATTTCATATAGTGAAATCTTTTAACATTTAAACACATTTGAGCATTCATTAGACACCCAAACAATTAATACAAATTCTACAGTTCACATATCGTCCTATCAAAGTGCTATTTTATCACTGCTGTTTAGCTGATCTGGCTCAGTAGGTTCTCGCGCGATGCAGGCCTGGCGCCCTCTATGGATTCATAAATCAGGTTTTATTTCAGTTCCTCTCACTGCATATATATATACTCTTACATCAGATCAATAACTCCCGAGTCTTATTTAGCTGTGTTTGCAATTTTTCCATTCATCAACATAACACCTTTTCTTCAATCACTTTAAGGGTGATGCAATCGTTAACGCTTTTCCCGTCTTTTTCTTTTTGTTTTCTTTTCTTTTTCGCGAAATCTTTTGTTGCAGTAGAAAGCAAATGCTTTGACAGCTTTCTCATCGGCTCGTTGCTGTTTTTATTCCATCAAGCAATCATTTTACTTGAAAAACCCTTTTCACTTCTCTTCAAAAATTTTTGGTGATCGAGCAGTTTGTGCGTTTGGCTTAGTTAGTATACAGAAAGGCCTGGTTGCTGGGTTGCTGGGCATATCTCGGAACAGTCTGGGTGTGATCGATACCATATACCTATACATATATCCTCATTCCTTTTTATTAATATTTCTAATTTGTGAAGGTGCTTCTTTTCCTGATTTGCCCTTCATTGATAAATCTCCATGTTTTTCTCCTTCTGCTTCCTTCATCTCGTCTCAGTAAAAAGAGCTTCTCAACGAAACTTAGATGTGCCTGATTATCAGTATAAAATGTTTGTTAGATAGTGCTCCAGTCTTGTGTCATTATTAGCTCATGCAATAGAGTCAGAGTGTATTTTTGTTTACCTAAGCTCCGCCTATACATCAGATATATTTTAAGGCCAGAAATCTAAGAAAATAAAATCGGGAAAATCAATTAGACCCTTTAAAACAAATACCATTGCTGCTATATAGCTCGGATCTCAGTGACTTTTTCCTCAAATGTTCAAGAGTCAGCTAACTTGTAGGTATGTATTTAGAGTAGGCAATTACGCAGCTATTGGTTTAATTATACTTTTGTTGTTGCATCAGAGAATAATAGGCTTCTCTTAAATCCATGAGATCATGCACCCTGAAGAGTACAAGTCAACATGCAGTTATCATTAAGCTATGCTCACCCATAGATGTTCAGGCAATGGTGTTTCGGGTGATCTCTTTGAGCATTTGCTGCAGGTCTCAAAACCTGGCCATCAGAATATTTCTTGTGCCCCTGTCTGCTGAAAGCAGATTATGGTTGTCTGAGTCAGCCCCTACTGCCTCCAACAGTCAGAGATATTCCTGGAGACCTGCTGAACAGAATGAGACAGGCCAGGCTGGTGACTCTTGGCTCTATGTGAAAATCTCAGACTAGGTAGGAGTGCATTAGGCAGGAAGGCCTCTGGAGTCCACTTAAAGTAGTGTCATGTTTATAAACCCTCAATTCACATGAGGAGATATCATCTATGGATCAGTGGTGCAGGAACACGTTTCAGAGTCTTGGTCTGTTTCCACTCCAGCACTCTCATAATTTGATTGTGGATGTTAGAATGGGTTTCTACTATGGACAATGTCCTGCTCATAGTATTATGGTCAAGGAATTTGACAATTAGTCTTTCTTAATGTGGTTCATGACATGGTGGTGATTTATATGCAGTTTCCCTCTCATGACCTGTTTGATGCCACCATTGTGCTGAACAGCCCTCCATTTTACTATCAGCAAACATTCGAACTACTGCCCCTAGGCCATTCATTTTCTCAGTAAGTTGCTTTGGGTATAAGTGGAAAGATCATTATTTATTAACTTGAAAAGATGTCAGGTTGAAACCACCAAGTGGGCTCCCTCAGGATCAAAACATATAAAGTGTTTGTCCTAGAACAGAGATGTCATTAGTGTGGCCCGACAAAGAACTATTTCTTTTGATCATTCTCCTAATTTGAAGAGCAGTGTTGTTTCTGTGACAGAGACTTCAAGTCTTTGGATTTTGAACAGACAGGAACTTCTTTAAGTCTCTCAGAGGCTGGGTCCTTCAGTAGAGCTATCATTTGGGCAATAATTCCATGGTAATGATTTAGCTCAAAGCTGATTCAGTGATTTCACAGGACTAGTCAAAGGCAACAGTATTGGTGTCCTGGCTAATGAATATGAATGTTTCTCAGTGTGAAACGTTCTAGCCATTTGTCAACATTTCCAGAATCTTTTAGAATCTTGAGCATGGTGCTCTCATGCCCATATGATGTTCCTTTGACCTCCATGTCCAATTCCCAGGAAAAAGTCTTGCAGGTGCTATGTAGTGATAGGTTGTGATTCAAAAAGATACCAGGTTAGAAAACCACATAGCTTTGAAGAGTAAATATAAGTAGAATAATTCACTGATTTCTTGGTATTCTTAGCTCCAATTATTAAAGGCTGTTTATGATTACAAGCTGGTGTATTTATTGCCTATTAATACTAGAATACCAAGATAAGGAAAATTTCTTTTACCTTACAAGATGAAACTACTACCTCTTGTGCTTTCTTGCCGTTCTCATTAGTCAGTAGAAATGAGTCCAGACCAAGAAAAGGCCTTGTATGCGACAACATGCACAGGCATACGGCAGGTATTCCTAAAACTTCAGTTATGCGAAAAGGTCTTTACAGTCTTGACCAGCATTTTAGAAATGCATGGGCCTTACCCCGGACCCTGTAATTTAGAACCCATGATCCTTTGAAGGGCGATATCGACTAGATTCCTATAGCTATATTCTGAATGTTGAAAGGAAAATGTCTCAAAATGAGCAAAGTTTCTTGTAATTATAGGCAGTCCATAAGAATATATTAAATATTTCTTCTTTAAAAGGTACATTGGTTAACAAAACTGAGTTTATCTCACTTTCAAAATAACCTGAAGTTTGATTAAAGACATTATTGAAGATACTGATACAATTCCTGTTCATAGAATCATGAAACCCTAATAACCCAGTTATTTAATGTCCATATCACATATTCTGATAACAGGCGATGTAATATCAGCACTTCGAGCAGGCTTGAGAGTAAATATTGTAATCTAGATCAAAATTGTTACAAGTTACCAAGTTATCAATATTTACAACGGTTTTGTTTTATTTTTAATACTTTGATGAAATGGCCCATAACTTTAAACACTTTTAGTTATTGCTAAGGAAATGTGAATCTAGGAGTGGCTTTGAAGTATAGTGAATTAATTTAAAGTCTCGTTAGTTTCTTATTCCCATAAATGCTCTGGATTAGCAAATCACACACTCATCCTGAATTTATTTGGAAACATTTAAGTTGAGGAAGTAATTCTGTGCGTTCCATTCTAGTGTTGTGAGGTTATATAGAAAGAAATGCACAGTATTGTAATCAGTGTCATTTAATTTTTAAAAACATAATTCATTCATTTCTCTTAATAATCTTGGCAAATGTTAGAAATGTTTGCCACCATTTTGTTCAACATAGTTACGTCGAACCAAATTTTGACCTGTCTTGATATTCATTATTAGTAGAAATTCTATGATTTATATTAATTCTATCAATGTTGGACTTCCCTGAAACATTTCTTTGTCTCAAACCCACTTAAAAATCTAACTTGGGATGAATTGGTGGCAGGTAGTCAGAAATAATGATATTAAAGGGATCTCAAGATTCCCTTCAGCCTTTCATTGTTCAGTTTTGATGTATTTGTTAAACTCGATCTTTACTAAAACAAGCAATGCTATCCTGTATCTGATAAAACAATAAAGTTTTGTTCTATATCCGGAGTGCTTCAGATTGTGGAAATCAATTAATTAATTCATAGACGATTTTTATTGTTTACTGCATTCTCCTGCTTTGAGATAAGCTTTGAAAAATAAAATAATAATTCCAGATAAAACCAACGTTACATGACATAGGTTTATTTAAAGTGGCTCCTGGTTTCATTTTTCATATTCCTAAACTTTATTGTTACGTAATTAGAACGATTTTCAAAGTTTAAACTCTCCCAGCTTGATGAAGTTGGTTTAAATTAACGATTGAAAGGTATTAAGCGCCATTGATGCCTGACAGACACTCCTAGTGAAATATCTCAATCGTCCAAAACCCTTTCAGAGGTATTTAATTAATCATTATTACGTGTGGTTGGGTCTGGTTCGCCCATACCATAGCGATTATTTGGCGATATTTTGCCGAATGTCTACCATTGGTGCGCTTGCAGAATAATTCAATGATTAAAGCATATTGGCAGAGTTTGAAAGCGTTGCAGAAATCGCTTAGTGAGCTCGCTAAATTCGTGGCTAAGGGTGTGAATATCAGTTAAACTTGTTACAGTTCAAAGAGTTTCAGTTCAACTGTGAGTTGGACAGTTCAGTGATTTGAAAATTTGATGACACCCCAGATTCACACAGACCACTCTTCAGTGATGCCACATTCAAATGTTGCAAAACCATAAATTTATTTGAATTATAAAATTATGGCCATTTGAAGGTCATTATGGCCTAGGATAATTATCATTGCAGCGATAGAAGCTAATGCCATCAGGTGTCGTCTTGTTCTTTCTCCCAGGGTTTTTAAGGTATGAAGGTGGTGCCTGGCCTCATGTTTCATCCATTACAATCATGTCAAAAAGAAACCTACAAGCATCAGATAATTGTCTTCAGTGAAACATAACAGTATAAAACAATTTTGTATGAACATTCAAATTATTTTCTAGAATATCATTTAAACTGGTGAATCATAATTTCTCTAAGTTCAGGACAAAACTGTCAATCCTCCCCATCAGGCTCTCAACTGAAATGGCTCCACATCCCATCCTTCATGTTTTGTTTTGGAAAACAGTCATTTATATGTTCTGTTTCTCCAGCATTCCTATCAAGTTCGTCTTTGATAGACCATGGCTATGAAATACACGGGATGATCATGTAAAAATTCACTTGTAGCTTCAAAATTACCATTTTCATGGCTCAACACTTGGCATTATTTAATTGAAGGGTTCAGATGAGCGCCTATCACCCATTTCCCCCTGAGTTCAAGACCCTATATTTTGATTCTGCAAAATACGTTCGTCAGGCAGGCGGTTATGTAAACATCTTTAAATTGTGTCTTCAGATGATTCTCCTTTTCATGTATAATGAAATCTTTAAAACTAATTTTTATTTGTTGATATTATATTTATATTTATATCTTTCTCCAAATATGGTAAATTAAATAAAATATAAACTCAAAACACCTAGGCCTTCAGCCATTTTTCCATTTTCCTTTTAAAGACTCAATTTGAGTTTAGGTCAAAGAAATTTTAATCTGCAAAATTCGTAGAAAGTTAGAAAGAAATTAAACAGATTAGCTTGAAGACATTAAATTCATCTTATATTAGATTTTGCATTAAAGGAAGAAATAATATGTCTTATAGTAAAAGATTTATAAATTTTGTCATGGTTCAAAATCATCAGGTTTTATTACCATGACAAAACGAAATTATCAAATATGGTGCCGTTAATAGGCAGGTAAAGAAGGTTACTAATGCTGATGAACTGGACAGGAGTTATTAAAAGGCCATTTACAAAGGTAGCGGTGGAAAATGGTGCAGTGGCGAGCAGGAAATACAAAATTTATTGACGTGGGGCCTAGAACGAAAATTCATTCAGTAGTAACTTACATGAAAGAGTTTGGTTTTAGCATTCTCATGCTCCTATATCTATAATTGGAAGAGTTTGTAGATTCAAAACTACTGGCATTATTTTAGTCGATTCGGAATCAGTCCAGCTTTGGTAAGTCATTACCAAAAGAAAGTAAGGTCAAGCTGATTTTTATGATTTGTTTAGTTGTTAATCTATTTTTGGGCTTTGTTATTAGTTTTGCGATATGTTCTACTTAAATGCTCGAATGAAAATGATGCACATGTATAAAAATGCATATTTTCGATATAATACTTCAAGTGGTTTAGTTCTAACAGTTTGTGAAACAACGTCAAGAACTGAAGTAAAATGTTCCATACGTGCAAATGGTTCACCAAACGGATTATTTTCAGACTTGATATTCAGGCCTGCTCAAGGACATGGCGTTTTCTGACTTTGGCATCAAATCAATTCTGTAATATTATTAAGCAATGGTTGATCATTTAGTTAGCATATTACTTCTATTCATCATCAAAAAGAAAATCTTTGTTAATCTCTCATTATCTTCAAAATTTTTAAGAAGGTACTTTTATTTATTATTTTGTCATCAGTATTACTAGTTATTTTGTCTATCAAATGAACATTCTCTTCAGAATGTACAAATAATTCAAATAAAATATTTCTCATTGGACATTTGAAGAAAGACTTGTATTCAATATAATTATCTCAGTAATTAAATAATAGCAAATTTTATTTCATTATAGTAATCAGATTAAAACCAAGATTACACTTTGGTTGTCATTAACAAATTAAAGTCTGACATTCAAATGGCTGTCTTTAGAGTATAATTATAGTTCCTTACAGTTCAGGCAGAAATTAAATTGAAACATGTTTGTAAAAGTCAATTTATTTAGAAACAGGGCGATCTGTGAAAGTAGTATGGTGTTTGAACAGTGCATGATTATTCATTTGAAATGTAAAATTTATTTCTAATGCCTTTTGCTGAACTATGAGAATATAATTTATATTCTACTAGCCTCAACTATAATCTGGGAACATCTTCCAGAGAATAAAATTTTATTTTGTATATATATGCTCCCACCCATACCTGTGTAATTTCTTTCCTCTATATCAATGAAAACTTGGGGTGCTGCTTTGCCTTGGTAGCAGCAGACTTGATTATGAGATACCTTATAGGTGGTACAAAGAAATTCGTTCCAAAAACATGTGGGAGGAGATTTTGCTCTTCCATCCCAAGCCTGGGCAAAAACGTGAAAATATGATATGTTAATCTAATGCTTACAGGAGTAATTTTGGGAACAAATTAATTCCCTTCTCTTCAGAACCATGTCATTTCCGTTAAGGAGATGATTCAAGATGAATGGTGAATATTCAGATTAATTAATTCTCTCAACTTTATTTAACTCTCAAGTTATCGTAAAGATTAAAGACATGTCATTGTTGAGATATATTTTGATCGAAACAAACTCAAATTTAATTTGTGACGTTACTTGTGTGTAATTTCTCCCCACTAACTTTGTGAAATTTTTGGGGTCAGTTGCTGTGTGGTTCTTGCAATAAGTAGTAGTTATATTAATTAGGTCTCAGGGCGTAAAACAGTAGAGTAATTTAGTGTGGTATTGCCACAAACAAAGAAATTTAGAGGATAGAAGACATGCCTTCATTGCTCTGGTATGTTTAAGCAAGAATGATGCAATATCAAGGTTGTTATGGATAACTTCTGGCGAGGTTGATGAATCAAGTAATCTCAATTAAATCTTTTTAATATTATTTTAATAATATTTAAATGGGTAGTCATCCAAAGCCCCAAATGGGCGTATCCATGTGGTGTTCACATATTACATTGATTGATAAACCAATGGTTTGATTCAGGAGGCAGGCTGGTGTGTTACGTGGTCATTGGCTTTTAAGTTTGGCTGTGTGCATTTGCATTAACAAAGGTGCAATTTTGAGAGTTGCACCATTCTCAGCACAAAATCATGGTGCAGTACCCATTCAGGCAGAAATAAGTATACGTCTAGTATTATTCTATTGACCAGTTCTTTAAATAGTGATTTATTATACTTTCAAATGCTCTTTCATGGACTGGAAATTTGTTTGAATTCTGCTGGCATCTTGTAGTTCTGGAATAATAAAAATCACAATCTTCAAAATATCATATACAGAAAATTTACCATTCTTGAAACCATGTCTTTTTAATTTTCCATTTTCATTAGAGAAGCTGGCATGAGAATTCTTCAAAATCTTTTATTAAATTATGTTTCATGAAGAGGCCAGTTGTTCTTTATAACACACTAAGTCATTTCCATGCGATTAATTCCGACTTTCACTTGCCAATTTCCGTCATTAGGCTGACACTAAAGTATATAGCACCCAATTGTCATAGAATCTCTCGAGCATGGATTTAAAAACATGACACAATACTATTTTAATCACATCTTCAATTCATCATTTTTGGATAACTTCCAGCATCAAATGCAGTTGTACGAATAATAAAAGAATCAAGAAGAGCTATCAGCATAACCTTCGTCAGAATTTGCGTACAAATCGTTTTGGCTCAAATTGTCTTTTTGGCTTATATTATGATTGGGAGATGAGTCAAGAATAATAACCTATTTCTTGGACTATCTAAATAGTAGTATTCAAATCTTTACACTGCAAAACCCTTTGAGCCCACTGTTTCCAGGAAGAGACACGTTAAGAGACCAGAAAAGGCCAGTCACAAGCTTCTCAGATTTACAAAGGTGGCTGTGCATCTTTATTTTATCCTGGCTTCAACTGAAAATAACAAAAGGCCATATTTTATAGGTATAAAGTATGTCCTCAATGTGCAAAACCTCAAACAAAATTCCATATGATTAAGGCTCATTTTTGTGACTTGGCTTGTTGTTTTTGCAAGTATTTTTATCTCGACAGATTGTATGAAATCAGCCTTATGTGATCTTCAGCATCAATTTTCTATGGTTTGTTTGTTGCGGTACAGAAAAACTTTCTGCCATATAATAGTTAGGCTGAAAATGAAGGGTGTTTTATTCCTTCAGATCTCCCATTCTGTTCATCTCTTATCAACTGGCTCATCCTGATATGATTATGGTTTGATATCGATTTTAGGATATATCCATTGGTGAACAGGAATGCCGACATTATTACTCGATTCATGTATTTGAGCGCGTGACTTTTGCAGAGGCTCGGCTTCAATTTTATCACAAGAACACTTATATTTATTTTGCAGATGAGCTGCCATTTAAAGAGTTCGATCTTCTATAAATGAAGATTTTATAAGGCACTGTACTTTGGTCAAACCAAACAGTAGTCGCAGATCGCTGCCAAGTCCAGGAACCTAAGTGTTCCGTGGAACCCAGATTAAAGAACAGATCAGCGCAAGTACGAAATATCAAGTCAGGTGTTCTCGCTGAAACCTGCCCTGGCCAACTGCTCAGATCTCTTTGTCGTTTCCACCTTGCTGCGACATGAATGGGAAGACCGGGAGCCGATGGCTGTCTTCTTTCCAGCCTATTCAGCCAGTTTGGAGAGCAGTTTTGGAATCCTTTGCAGGTTCACTGCTCACCGTCATTGTTTTGTCCACGAGACTGCCTTTATTTGTACTTAGCTTCCTTTTCAAGTAAAATATTTTGTCATGCCACTGTTTTATTTTGTTGCTGGCTGAAATGTAATTCAGTTGCCAATTTTGTTTCACAAACCCCACATATTAAATTGAGGCTCATGAAGTTATAAGCTTTAAGTAGAAGGTCTTTATGTTGCACCAAGTGACATTCTGCAAGTAGTATGTTGTGATGAGTATTAAATTTTAAAGTCGACTTTACAGTCAGCGTGTGATTCTTAATTAGTGGACAGCATGTGAGAGCCGAAACTGTTTAATGCTGAGAATAGTCACGATTTAAAAACTGACATGGTTTCTTGAAGAACTTGAGATTTAATTAGTGATGATGACAACTGGTTAATATTGAGTTTAAAGTATCGAGGCTGATCCTTGTTTCAATTTCCATGTGAGTCAGATGTTTAAGCCAAACCAGCAGCTTTACAGAGTAAAATAAGTTTATTAGATTAAGAAAAATTCACTCTTTTGTCTTCTTATCTCTTCACCAGAATTCCCATTGATCTCGAAGCTTCCTTCTTCATCTATCCGTTATCGCTGGGCTTTCATTTATCAAAATAAACATTCAGGGCGTTTGGAACATGAAGCTGGATCAGATAGAATCTGATCACTTTTGAAGTAGTTTCCAATCAAAATTGTTGCACTCCATAGGATGAGCGTTGTTTTGAAAGAAGCGTCCTCTGCCAGCTCAGTTTCCATGCTAGTAGAGCGGTTTTCAATAAATTCAGTATAATTCTGTTTATGAAGGTATTTCTTAAATTCAGCCCACAGTGGGTGAACTCTGGACCTCATCGTCGGTGACACTTTTGTGTATTCATTCTTGGCTCAATCATCCTGATGAATCCGAAACTATAGTTTCATAAAATAAATATAATTTAAAAGAAAAGCATATATATTTTTGAAGATGAAGTTGGCACTAGTTAATATAAAATCAAGATTATCAAGTTTGTTATTCTCTTATACAGCATGATGGCAAACGTTTACCCTTGGTGAAACATCATTTCAGCCCTCATTCTCAATTTCCACATAGTAGTATTCATCTTTGATTGGTTTCAAACCAATCATTTAAAATTGTTAATTTTGATAAATCCTCACTGATATTTTAATATGGCACAAGCAATCCATAACTTTTATTGCAGGCATTTCAATTTCGAAAAGGTGGCTTTCTTTCAAGGCGTGTCAAAATATTAGGCTCTAAGATTTGAGATTTCAAGGAATTTAGAAATTTTGTGATCACTTTCTTTCACGTGAGTATTCAGAGTTTAAATTTAAGTGCTCACTTTTAAATATTTCTACATATTCAAACTAGCTCAATTGCAACGTATTCAATTTGAACTCCGCACCTT